>VXAX01005860.1:875124-1149835 GCA_013399835.1 Leptocoma aspasia | reverse complement strand
AAAAAAAAAAAAGAAGTCTTTCCTCCATTTTGTTTCAGTGTGGTAATCAAGCAATTAGCCCACAAAATGGAGGTACTCCGCTCCTCATCCTGCATCTTACTTCTGGTGGGCTTTACCTGCATGCAAGCAGCAGGCACAGCACTTTGCTGCTGAGCCTGTGAAATTGGCCCCTGAAGAGCATTCACCCGATGGCCCATAAGTGGCCACTGCTTAGGGGGACTCTGGGAGGAGGGAGACCTTCCCAGTGGGATCACTGGAAAATTACGTACAGCACGTGCTCTACCTGCAAATTCTGCCCTGGCTACATGAGAAAACGTGTGGCCGTGCTCCTTCCCCCGCAATACACACTCCCCAATTTTATAATGACCTGAAAACATGTGCTGAGCCAAACTTTAAATGGTGGGAACGTCATTGCTTTTCACCATATATTGTCTTTCAGAAAGGAAAGAAAAGATAAAGAACACACCAAACCAAACCAAACCAAACCAAACCAACAACACCATTTGTTTTATGTTACAGCTTTCCACAGACAATTCACAACATGTCTAGCAAGGAATCAGACCAGAAATACTGTCTTACTCCTATCATGTATATAATACAGCTTTTGAATACTGGAAAATCTGTCATCCGTTAAGTGCAGCTCAGGTCTTCTGTGTGAAAAGCACAAGCCTTTTTTTTTTTTTTTAATGCAGTGCTGCCGTGTCTGCACTTTTTTGAAATTGCATATTTATCAGGTTATGAATAATTTATGAGTGGGGAAGGGAGGGGGAGGGCTGGAAGGGGAAGGAAGAGTGAGAAAACATATGCTTGGGCAGAGGAATACCTTAAATGAATCCACTATCAAGTCTTTTGAAGGATTACTTGTAATTACATATTTTTTTCTTTTTTGTTTTGTTTCTCTTATGCTTCTCTTGGTCATCTGCTATTCCTATTGTGTTGCCCATTGGGTTTATTTGGCTTTTAGAGAGCACGAAGGGACTGGGGATAGTGCTTGCTACGAGTTGGAAGATTTTGCCGCGGAAATGAATTGAGCATTTCTTTGACTTCTAAAGTACAGGGTGTTTAATAAATATTAATCCTTCAACTGTCAGACTGAATTATTGTCAAAAAAAGGCTGACAGATTGAGGATTAATGACATGCTTCATAAATTAGAAATGAACTATCAGCAGAATGTCCAAAGTAGGGATCAAGAACAGACCTGATTTGTACCTTAGACCAGTTAAACATGGTCATCTATGTCAGACCCGAGCTCAGACTTATGCACAAAACAAAAACACCCCTCTCTCCCACAAACACACCTTCATGAACCAGGATCTGACATCTAGATCCTTTCTTCTTTAGGATCTGCAAGTACTGAAATAGCAAGATTGTCTCAGACGCCAGATAATTTGATTAGAGTCGGATCTGTATCCTTTTTTTTTTGCAGTTTCATTAGAGGGAAATTGGGGGAGGTACAGTAATTTCTGTTAAAATCTCTCAATGTCGTATTTTGCCACTATGAAAAATGCAACATCACAGAAAGATGAAGACCTAGCATTATAATGGGAAATTGTAAAAATGGTAGCTGCCTCTTCAAAAACACACAGAATTTCCTGTATAAATTATGTATTAAAGGAAATATGTTTGTATAAAACAAGTAGCAGTAATTTAATATAAGGTGACAGGATTTTTAGGAGAGGCTAATGTGTGTCAAAAAATATTGTGTACAGTCTTTAATCAAACTCATGATCCTCTGTTGAATTATTGCTTGTAAAGCTGATTTTACTGTATTTTCTAATTCATTAAAAGCAAATCTCTCTCTCTTTCTCCCCCCCTTTTTTCCTCTTGTGGTTATTAGAGGAAAATTAAGTTTAATTTGGGTAAGACCAGATCTTTTTGGGGTGCCTCAATCAAACAAGCAGTTATTTGGGGTGCCATTCTTTCTCTCGGCACAGAGGTACACAATATGAAACTGGGCTACCAGAGTGTATAAAAATGTTTAGCTTAATCACTCCCTAATGACAGCGACTTATGTCCTTAGTGCAGTCGATTTGTTTCCTGGGTTTTAAAAGTAGATTATTTCCATGGTGCAGGCTTAGTGTAAGCTGTTGAGAAACCACAAGCACTGCACTTCAGCCTGAGTTTGGGACGTTCGCCAAGGGTAATCTGATTAAAAGGGCATTTTTTACAACATTGTGGTGCTTTGAAAATTCTGTGCAGCCAGATAGAATAGGGCCAAAAAAAAATTGCTTTTTCAAAGCTAACAGTTTTGCCTGAGCAGAATTAAAAGCATGATAAGCAGCATCACTGGAATGATTCTCTTCGACAGTCTTGCAACTGGATAAACAAAGCATCCTTAGTAACACATCTGTTACAGACCCACAAGCAAATTCATGATCTATTTAATGCAAGGTTTTTGCTTGTTTGTTCTGCCTTTAATCATATTTGCTTGCTGCACAGGTGTGAGGTTCTGAGGCCTTGCTTTATCTATAAGAACGAAAATGTTTCCCTTTTTCTGCAGTAGCTTTTGTCTTCCATGACATGACATTTATAAATGTTCTGCTGTGAAAGTGGTTATTTGTGACGTGCTCTAAGAACCAATGTTGGGTACCATATTCCTGAGAAGTTTAGCAGCTGTATGTTGTTAAAAGATAATTATCCTATCTAGAATCTTGTATTTCTTATAAGAGATAGAATGTAATACTAATTAAATATGTCATGTTTGCACACATCAGAACATACTCAAAAGAACTGTTCTTGTATAATTTGCCTTGTTGAACTACTTTCATATTCTTCTGCAGCACCTAAATAAGGAAGAAAAGGTAACTGAATTCTCTCCCCTCCTTCACAGCCCTGTATTTCTCTGAATGGCAAGTTCATGCTGGTCTCCACACATGCTGATACACAGGACTGCTTACAGCAAGACATTAGTATACACAATATACTTCAAAGTCACTGGGTTCAGTGAGACTATACAACAGATCAGACTGGCACTAGGTTGTAGTATGACAGGCAAAATAAAATTTGTTTTCTACAAAACAGGCTATTTTGGTTCACTTAATAAATATTGAATGACAAGACATGGTTTCTTATCTTCTACCACATCACATGGTTCTCTGGAAAGGGAAAAATATATAACGAATTAAAATGAATTAAATTTTCCAACTGTCTTGTCTTAATTGTAGCTGCTGACTCGTAAGTGAAGCAAAAGTGCAATTCACCACATACTGTATTTTTTCCCCAAAGAGGCCTCAGTGATAAAATTACCTCTCTATTTGCTTCAAAATGGATATTTTTTGTTCTGTTTATCTTTTTCCACATAGGTCAGGACATCTGTATCTTCCTCTGTGCATGTGGCAAAGCATGCTTTCCCTGTTGCCAGGAATGCCTTGATAATTTTATGTATCAGCATTTTAAAACTGGCAACCTTAGGATTACACAAAGCTTTTAGATATATCAGCCACAGTATATATGAGGTATAGGCAGCACTGCATTTACTCTAACTTGGTTTTACCTGTCGAGATACACACACACATCCCATGTTCACCCATCTATATATTCATACCTACATGTACAAACATGAAATTATACAAAAGCCATTGCTCTCAGCAGTGATTTTAATGATATTCAGCATTTCTTGCTGCACCCCTCTCAAACTTATATGCATCTACATTTGTGAGATAAAAACACATTGATTTTAAATCTGAAGGATGCAGAGCCATAGAGCAGTTCAGCCAGCAGCATTTCCAGCGTGAGGCTGCGTGTCCCAGAGCCCTGATGGGCTGAGAATAGCTTTGTCAGGGCAGCTCGGCTTGGGAGCCTTTGATGCTGTGCTAAGTTCAGGTTAGAGTATTTACTGATACGTGTCTTCAGCAGCTGTCAAAACTGCTTGGAGCTATGAGATGCAGGCTTTTTCAATCCCAGTGACCAGCTAGTCTCTCAAGGCAAAAAAAGCTGCTTCAGGATAGCTGTAGCCCACAAATTCACTTTGTGTGGCCATAAAAAAGGGGGATGGGGGGAGAAGAAATTTTACTGGGAAAAAGGCTGAAGCAAGGTGTCATTGTGTCACACTTTATTTGCTATGCTGTTACCACTATTCCTCAAAAATGAAAACATAGGACAGGCAGAATTGATGGAGCAACATCTCTTTACTATAACTGTTTACTCTGGATGAGTCAGCACAGCCTGGATTTCTGGCATACTGAATATTGACAAGCATTTACCTTTTTTTTTAATCTTCAAATTCAGCGTATACCTTATTTAAAATTTTCCTTTTAAGATTGAATTTTGTGCCCCTTAAAATGATATATTCATGCCCGAAAGATAACCTGCTGTTCTCAGGGAGAGAAAGGCAAACCATTAGAAACGAAGAGGATTTCTTGATAATCAAGGACACCTGTGATTCTGTGTTGCTTTCGAGAGCACAAAGACCTATAGAGCTGCTCTTTCTTCCAGAGTAAAATGTCTGTGATCCATAAGAAGCTCCAATCCTTCCTTTTTCTCAGCCCGAAGAGAAAAAGGGAAAGAAAGAAAATTATGTGCCATCAGATCAGCTGCTCTCTGTTTCTTCTTTAAAAAGCTGAGGATGTTGCTATTTAACATAAAACCTTGTGACCTTACTGCCGCTGCTGCTTTGAAACACCAAGCTGTTTAAAGATGCAAATTGCAAACAGAGGGAAAACATCAGAAGAACCTGTCTTGAAATTAGTGTGTTTGACTGAAAATTAGCTGGCTTAATCGAACTTGCAGGAAGTGGATTTTCTATTCAGAAACCTGGTTAGAGATTTTGTCCACTGGGGCTATTGTCAAAGCATACAGGACCTTTGGGAGCACAAAAATTGAGGCTCCATGTAATACCCACATTGTTGTGCTTGTGTTTGATTTGCTTATATTTTAGACTAAAATCCTTCAACACAAGAGTCATATGTGATGCATTAATAAGCCTTAGTTCAGACAGACTGAGGAACTGCTGTGGTTTCAGGCTCCCACTTTCTTAGACCAAGGGAATGATGATGTTCAGTCAGCAAAGGCAGTATGTATGCAAGGATGATGCTTATCCATTCATCCAAGCACGGAGGGGACCCTCCACAAACACACTTCTTTCTTTTGGCAAGGAAAAAAGACCTCATCTTCCCATGTCACATTCCTCTATAGCACTGGGATTTGCATTTAGAGGAGCTCTATGGGCAGGGTGATTAAGATGAAGGAGTGGGAAGGCCAGGCAGCTGCTGGTGGAAGCAAAATGCCTCGGTCAGAATGTGCCCATCCTCACAACTCTGCAAAAGCATCTTGGCCAGAGGGTTTTCACTGTTTACTAATTCCAAGAGCTCATTGCCAGATCTGTTCAGGGACAGAGTGAATATAGTCCATTACCTTTCCTTTTGCAAGAAAGAGGAAACTGAAGCCACTGTTCTAGGTCTTTCTGGCAAATACTTATATTTCTAAATGCATGCATACCTCTCCTTTGCCACTAGCACATAGTCTGGAAATTAAAGGCAGAACAAAGTAGATAGACCACGTCCTCAGTTTAGTTCAATTTAAAAGCACTGAGTGTGCCATATGGACACAAAACTGTTTTAAATATGTACTTTAATAAGTCTGTCTCCCATGTCTCCACCAGTTGTGTATGGCTATGTAATTTATTTGCATGAATTTGTCTTGCTTTCCTGGCATTAAGAATGGGACTTTTCATTATGCACTGGAAAAATAACTTGCCAAGGTAAAGGGTATGTATTGATGTTGCAAAGCTCAAAGCTACGGACCAAAGAAAAATTGTTAGCTAATAAACATATGTAAGGAAAATTTCACACAGAAATTGTTAAAAAAAATTGAAGTGTTTGAAATTAGGACTGTAAATAATCTTACAATATAGACATCTGAAGATTCAGACTTCTGTTTTCTATTTTATCAGTAGGATTTCTGGACAGGCGCAGTTTGAAATCAATCAAGATATTGTTGTTAGGTGCCCCTGGTTGGATTTAGTAGCCTAGCCAGTTACTAAAGCAGCACATTAGTTTAGATGCTTAGTTTAATGGCAAGTTCTCAATGAAGAAAATGAGAGCTTTGTCTGAGTAAGATTAGATGAAAATTAGCATTCTGTATTTCTTTTGGAAAGATGTAGCTTTAGAAGAGTAGAGGGATTTTCCAAGTTTTATAAGAAGCTGCTGAAAAATAAAGGACTAAATAGTATATTTGTGGAAGTTGATAAGATTGGATAATGTTTCATACTGAAGATATTTTCATTAATATCTCAATTTTTCAGGTCCAGAGATTTATACTGTTGTATTATGTAAGAATCATTAATTTTCAAATTATACACCAATATTTTATTTCTATTTTCATTTGATTCAGGCAATATATTGCCAACTGTGTCCAAGAACAAATATATCCATAGAAGCATTCATACTTATAATAATGGCTAGAACCCTGTTGCAGAAGATTCACTATTAGGAAACATACTGATGCTAGCTTTATCTGTTCTTCTGCACAGAGATATTTCTAACAAAGAAAGTCTAAGGAAAGAGTTGTATTTTTATAATTCTACTGTCACGGTGAATGTATCTTTCCATTGGCATAGACAGCAGAGATAAAATAGTTATTTTTCACATTTACGTTTTTAGCTCTAAAATTGCTGTGTCTCTAAACTTCCATGAAGGCTTAGGGTAAAAATTCCTGAAAACATTTCCTATTCTTCATAATTCTGCTGGCAGTGGTGTAGAATCACATCCTTTATAGGTATCTGTCACATTGTGATAGTGTGATACCACTTCTTCGCTCTCTTTAGTTCAGCATGTCATAAATTTAACTTCCACGAAATAACTTGTATTATAAAGTGCTACATTCACTTCCAAGCTACACATTGAAATGGTGTGATTCTGTTTCCTTCTTTTATAGGTAAGGAACTTGGGTTTTGTACTAGCAAGAAATGTTTAAAGATGTAAGTGCTGAGGACATTGCCGTTACTGAATTTGCCTTATAAGAATGCTACACAAGCACCACAAATACTAGCTCTCAAAGATTTGTATTTTGTAAAATTTTCATTCACAAAGCAAATAATTTCCATTTGTCTGTCCACATGCCAGGTTAGCAGGTTATAAACGTCAGTTCAAAAAAGATGATTTGGTTCTCAATGAAAAAAATAGAAACCCAGCATTTTCCCTGATAGTATTTGGAAAAAAGTTAAACAATAGGGAAATAATAAATAACTGTATTTCATAGAGGAAAGTAATCTAGGGTTAAAGCATTTAATTTTTCTTATCTTTTTTGATTGGTCTGGTCTGCAACTTTCTCTCTAGAACCCCTAGATGCATGACTTAATTCTGACTACTATTGTTAGAATGAAACAATAATCAATGCATAATTCCTGTTTATAATAAGAAATACATCTAAACACCATGCAATGAGTCTTTTGTAAACCAGAAAACAGTATCCATAATATATAGATATCAAAATCCACTGTAATAATTTTAAAATCATCCAACATAGAGAAATTGTGAGGAGAAATAATGCAGAAATTTAAGAAATTGATTACCAGTTGGATATAAATTTGAAGGAAGTAATGAAAATTTCTGTATGCTGTTCTATCTGCTTCGTGCCTTATTTGTGTTTTAAAGTGTAATTCACACCATTACAATGCACAAGTTAACATTAATCCTTAAACCAATGGGATTACTATGTTCTTTCCTTTAAGACAAGGTAAGTCTTGTAAAATGTTTGAAAAAATGTGTTGCTGAAATAAATGGCAAATTTTAAAGGAGAAAACAAAAACAGAATTTAGAAACTGCTGGTCTCCTAGGTAAACTTAAGTATTGACAGGTCTGAATTAGTAGAGACTGTTTTTCAAAAGGTTCAATGTCAGCTATATATTGCATTTACTCATTCATTCCTACACTACTCTTAAGGGGATTGCTTGATTCCTGACCTGTATGACAGAAAGAAACTTTGCCATATAATAGAGAAATAATGTCTATTTTGTATTCCAAAACAGAGTCAAATACCAAAGTTCTATCATTTTAGCATTTTAAGGGGATATACAGTTGGGGGTATGTTGGACTCAGTTCATAAAAAAAAATATGGAGTTCTTTGTTTGCATCTTCACTGGGCAGATACTAGCTCCTGCTAAAGCTGGATTTTAGTCCTGAGCCTCTCTAAGTATTCAACAGGGGGCAGGCTAAAAAGTGCAAATGAGCACTCACTGTGAGTTATCTCCTGAGCGAGGGTGCTGGAGCAGCGTGCCAAGGAGCCTTAAGACGACAGTAACAATACATATTTTGTGTCAAAGTAGCACATCCTTTGCAGTGCCCAGAAGTAATCCTACAAGGTATTCTCTTGAGGCAGAGTTTAGTCTCAGGACAGATAAGTAGCAGCTACCAAGACACAACTCAATGCAGAAATGCCTTACTACACCCACCACCCTGGAGTTTTATCAGACAAGCAATTCGCTATTATTTGCCACATATAGCCTGATGCAATTTGATGATCATCTTGAGCTGGAGATGACATTTATTAACTACAGTTTTTTTGAAAGCCGAAAATTATGCCCAGAATCTTATACATAAAGAAAGACTGACTCTTCAGACACATAGTTACTGAAAACACAATTTGTTGTCCCTCTGGTGTGCTTCCAGAATTGTTACAGAATTTCACAGATCAGTTAATGACTTTGGTGGAAAGAAAAGTTTACAGACTGCTCAGTTACAGTGTGTATAATTTAATATGTATAATAATGTATATAATATTCAATTAGTTTGAAATGTCACTAGTTTTTTGTTTTGCTTTGTTTTGTTTTTTTCTGAAAGGGTGCCATGAGCTATATTTTGAACTTCAGAAAACCATTACATCTTTATACAATTAAAAAACCTCAGAGATCACATTCTTGATTGGTTTTTACTGGTTTTAGCTTTGGTTTTGGGATTTTTTTACTTGGCATGGCTTTTGCATTATTTTATTTCCTTCCCTACACCCCCCTCCAATTTATATAATTTAAATTGTAAATAGTCATAGTACAGGAAAACTTTCAAAATTAATTCAAATGTTGAACTATGAAAACAAAAATAGTTCTTCATATATAAGCCTTTAATATTACATTTATTTAATTTCAGATTCAATTAGCACTAAAAACAAAAATTATTAGGATTTTTTTCTTGTCCTTTAAAAATACATTTTAAATAGAACCCACCTGCACTTTGTCTCACCCTCACACAAGTTTGGAAAATGTTGGAGATTAGAGCTACAGAAATGGATGGTATTAAGCATCTATATATAATATATATATCTATATATATATCTAAGTCTATAGATAGTTGCATTAAAAGTAGATGTTCTGGCTAAATTAGTGAAGCTAAGTAGAGGTGGCATATAAAACTTTGTCACAATACTTGAATATGTTCTATATATCCTATGTAGGAAATACTAAGCGACAGGCATAGACGGTTTAAACAAAATAGTATGAGATAAAGGATCTTCAATTTAGGTTTTTTTTTTTTTTTTTTTTTTATCCCTCTGGGTTTTTTTTTCCCCNAGGTATTCTCTTGAGGCAGAGTTTAGTCTCAGGACAGATAAGTAGCAGCTACCAAGACACAACTCAATGCAGAAATGCCTTACTACACCCACCACCCTGGAGTTTTATCAGACAAGCAATTCGCTATTATTTGCCACATATAGCCTGATGCAATTTGATGATCATCTTGAGCTGGAGATGACATTTATTAACTACAGTTTTTTTGAAAGCCGAAAATTATGCCCAGAATCTTATACATAAAGAAAGACTGACTCTTCAGACACATAGTTACTGAAAACACAATTTGTTGTCCCTCTGGTGTGCTTCCAGAATTGTTACAGAATTTCACAGATCAGTTAATGACTTTGGTGGAAAGAAAAGTTTACAGACTGCTCAGTTACAGTGTGTATAATTTAATATGTATAATAATGTATATAATATTCAATTAGTTTGAAATGTCACTAGTTTTTTGTTTTGCTTTGTTTTGTTTTTTTCTGAAAGGGTGCCATGAGCTATATTTTGAACTTCAGAAAACCATTACATCTTTATACAATTAAAAAACCTCAGAGATCACATTCTTGATTGGTTTTTACTGGTTTTAGCTTTGGTTTTGGGATTTTTTTACTTGGCATGGCTTTTGCATTATTTTATTTCCTTCCCTACACCCCCCTCCAATTTATATAATTTAAATTGTAAATAGTCATAGTACAGGAAAACTTTCAAAATTAATTCAAATGTTGAACTATGAAAACAAAAATAGTTCTTCATATATAAGCCTTTAATATTACATTTATTTAATTTCAGATTCAATTAGCACTAAAACCAAAAATTATTAGGATTTTTTTCTTGTCCTTTAAAAATACATTTTAAATAGAACCCACCTGCACTTTGTCTCACCCTCACACAAGTTTGGAAAATGTTGGAGATTAGAGCTACAGAAATGGATGGTATTAAGCATCNTTTTTTTTTTTTTTTTTGTATCCCTCTGGGTTTTTCTTTCCCCACCTCCAGACTGGTGAAGGTTCTTACATACAGACATCATAAATGGAACAGTTAATTTGTCTAGGTGCAATTATTTCTTACAGTCAGTAGAGCTGCTGCCGTGAGTCAGAGTTTGCAAGTTTGTTCTCATCATCTTTCTGGCAAGGAGTACCAACAGTTTCACAAGAAAGTCCAATTTCCCAAATCACAAATCTCAGCCCAATTTTGCTGACAAGTTTGTGCTTTTTAAGGTATTTGAAAGCTGAAGATTTGAGTTTCATCTGATAAAGAAGCCCGACCCTCCAGGGTTTGACTTTTACCTGTTTTAAGTAGATGAAATAGTAACTTTCAAATTCTTTGCACCATACAACTTCTTCCTGAGCCTGGAGCTTTTTTGCCAGTGCCGGATTGACCTGAGACATTAACAATGCTGTGTCTGCTCTCCCAGTTGTGAGCAACATGAATTTTAGCTTTGCCAACGTCCTGTTCCCAAGCATGGAGCAAATCCAGTTCTCATTCTGTTACTGGTGTTTCAGGACTGTTCTTACATGCAAGCACATGCACACACACCAGTTGTTGTTTCCTCACTTTCTCTAACAAAAGGAGAGCTGTTGTCACATTTTTTTCTCCTCTCTTGGTTGTATTTGTCGGGCAAAGATCATCATGCTCTGATTTAGTGTTTTCAAATAAGTGTGCCCTCTGGTGCAGTGCTCTATTGAGAGACAACATAGCCCAGGCAGGAGAGTTCAGCATGGCCACTAATAAAACAAAAGTGCTGCTTTGTCAGGCCACGAGTGATTACTTGAACAAGTGCCAACCAAGAAACCAAACATTAGAGCGCGGCTCTTCAGACCCTCAAGACAAAGGGCCAATTGACTTTCCTCATTAGTTTTTGTGCCAAACATGTAAACACAGTTTCCTCTCTATCTTTGATGCTCAAAGCATGCCAGCTTGTTAACATCTTGGGTGGTATGGTGGTTTATGAGCTTGTAAAGACTATTATGTACTGGTGGGTTTTGTCCGAATTGAATAGATTGGCTTATCCTAAGGACGCCCGAAACTGGCATCTTTTTGAGAATTTAGAAATTCTGTCTTTGCTCCAATAGACCGAAGAAACTGCCCAAAAGAAATTTAAAATGCACAAGATTTTTTACTGGCACACATGCACATTAAAGCTTTGTTAAAATTAGGACTGGTCTCTGGCTCACTAAAAAATAAGACCAAAACCCCGTCGAATTGATAAGAGAAGCTTTGGCTATCTAAATTGCCTGATTAAACCTGATATGTAACAATAGAGCAGAAATCTCACTGAAATGTTTTGCTGAGTATTCTTTATATTACACTGCTTTTATTTTGGAGACCTCTGACATTTTAAATTCCTGTGCATTTACTCCAATCTTTTTTGTTTCTAAATGCTTTGACTATACAAGATAATGGAAATTGGAACAATTTGAAACAACCTGAAATGTTTGTGAAAGGTGTTGAATTTTAGTCAGTGCATAGGGAATGTTTTCTGTCTTGGAAATCCCTTTCATATATGGTGTGACTGCTGGCATGATACTTTAGCAAAGTAAAACACTGAGGGTTTCTTAATGTGGCTACTTTATGAATGACTTTGAATGGTGGTGAGCTTAATGAACTGGCTTCCCCTTTCAATTCTGCAAATGATATCCATACATTTTAGCTAAAAACTGGAGCTTACTTTTTTTCCATTGTACAAAAATATGATGATGTTTTTAAAAATGAGGATGATTATTAAGAGAAAAACAACTGAAACCCTCTGTTTAACTTGCATTTCCAACTAAAATTGAAAGAAATTAATTTGACAGCCTCTGTTTATATTGAAATACAGAATCATATAACCTCCCATTCATGGGTCTAATGAGAATAACATTATTGTCAATGAAGAGATGGTGAGAAATAGGAATGAGTAAATTATTTTGAATTTCCTTTTAAAGAACTAAAAGATAAGAAAGGGAAAGAAGAGTAATAAAGGGGTTCTGGGATTTTCTTGAACTCTCCCTCTCTCTCATACACACACACACAGACACACACACACTCACACACAGAGATACATATATCTTTTAAATAAAGGATCCAGCATGTATGGAGCTAGCTGAGCAATGAGCCCAATGGGAGCCTAGCTGCTGCTGGGCTCAACAAAACCAAATGAAAGAAAGGGCTACATTTTTGGTGGAACCTTGGCAGCCAGATCCTTACATTGAGATTCTCAGTGCCAGTAAAAAATGAATATTAGCTGAACAGGAAAGCAAATGTATGGATCTAATGGCGTCTAATATGATGTCTAATAATGAAACTCCAGGTCTCTCCTCCTAGTCTGTCCCACAGACAAGATCCCCCACTGTCCACATCTCTGGCTCTGAAACTTCTGGCCTGCAGGGTCCTTAGCAGGTGGCTGAGTAGGCACACAGGCTTCTCACCTCTTCCCCCTTTCCACTGCAAGGCTGGTTGTGTGAGGTTTGGAGTTGCTGTCTGCAGGTTAAGATTTCTGCCTGGGTTCTGTGTGATTTAGGTCTCGGTCTGCAAGCTCTGTCTGTTTGAGGTTTCCCTTCATCATCTCGATTAACCCTAACCCAGGAGTAACAGCAGAGGGCTGTTAATCATTCTCAAGTGGACGGACAAGCAAATGGTTTCCACCCAGAACCAGTTGGTTTTCCAAGGCAGGTCTGTACAGGAATGATAAGGAAACAATCTCTCAGCTACAGATATGAGCCACCTGAGAAGGCTGATGATGGGAATCCTGCAGTAGATTTAGTTTCAGATGCTTTCAAAGAGTGGTACCTATACTATTCACCTTGAGGGGAAATGAAACAGAGAGCGATGTGCCTTCCTGGAAAAAAAAATCACCTCTGATACACCACCAGGGAAGGATGAGCAAATCTGAGGGGTATTTGGTCTGCAAAAGGTATTAAAAACACCGTGCAGAATTGTGGTTTCATGCCCAGGGACACTGTCAGGTGCGTGCACATGTTCAGGATGGAGTCCCAGAGAGCCTTCACCACTGCCTGGGGAAGGGGCAGGGTTAAATCATAAAGAGGTCCACGGGGTCAGTGCTTGGTCCAGGACAGCTTGTGAAACAGGAATTTCATTTCCCAAGAAGGTTTTATTGAATTGCCTCCTCACACAAAATTGTACTGAGAGACTCAAAGCAAGAACAGTGTCTGGACTCTTCTGGGGCTCTTAAGACTTAAATTGCTCTGGGAACAGCTGCAAGTGGGTCCAAACACTGCAGACTTGTGAGTGTCCAGAATGGAGGATCTCAGCAATTTCTATGGCAGCTGGCAGCTAACTCTCAAAAAAGTCCCCTGAAATTTCATCAGTGTTTGAAAACTATAGCTGACATTGGAATTTAAGGAGTTTTCCCTGCAAGTGGAGCTTTTTCCAGGCTTCTCAGTACTGCAGATAAAACTGGCTTTTAGAGCAGACTGTCAGTGCCTGGGGCAGTGACAGATTTGGAGGCAAAGTGCTGGTAAGGTCCATACGAGTAGGGTAGGTAGCTACTGGTGAAACAAAACAGTCAGTAAGATTAAAGGTACTTGTGGTGATTGTTCAGAGAATTATGGGTGGGCGTCTCTTGTCCTCTCCTTCCTCACACTCCATTTCCCTTGCTCATGCCTTAGGTTACAAGAGTCTCAGTTCCCCCCTGTGTTCTTCCCTCTCCTTCTTCACAGATCTCTACTTCCTCCTTCAAGCTGCTGACTTCCTTCGTCTTGATCCTCCCCCAAGAGGAAAGTCCTCTCCCATATCAAGGGAGGTGCTGAGACAGTTCAGTCATTAAAGTTCCGCTATATGCTGGCTGTGAGGTCACCATGGTTTACTCAGGAATGATCTTCTGGATATTCCAGATTTTTTGACATAATGTGGGCCTGCTCTCAGAGTAAGTAAAGCTATTCTCTGGGGCACATGATAGCAGCTTTTGCTCAGGACTGAACTTGTACATATGACAGTCTGTGTCAGACAGCTGCAGATATTGCAGGACAGTCTGTGTTGTTCTTTATGTTGTTTTGTTGTTTTTTCTTCCTCCTGAATTTGATTGAAAATATCATTGTTACAAACAACATTTTCTGTGATGTGTTGGATTTGACCTAAAACTGAATTTGGTTCAGTACCCCTGTTTCTAACATTTGTTTTATAACCCTTCTTAGCCTTTTCACTAAATTTCCTGTATAGAAATAATAATTTCAAAATGTGTTTCCAATAGCCATACATTTTTGATTGCCTGATGTTCAGGGTGAGTACATTAATACTGTTCAAGATGCTGTTTGCAGTTTTTCGGGCATGTCAACACTCTGGAATTTCAGCAATCGAATTTGACCTACTGAACCCTGCACACAAACCCCTTGAATCGATTGCACCACACAAAGCAAAGTCTGCTGTAGTTTTGTAGCTAGAGTGAAAATTGAAGAGTAGGTTATTGGTGCTCTTTTGCTACCAAGTTCACCATGGCAAAATCATGAGCTCATGGTAGACCATATAATACAACTCTCAGCATTTCGATGTATAAACCAAGACCAATACTTTGACCTTTCAGGACTAGCAAAATGGATACAGGAATTGTGGAAAAGATGTCTGTTGTTATCCTGAGACAGGCAGTATATGGATAAATAGGGCCACTATGTGCAAGATGTACCATTCTCGATGTGTTACAATGGTTTCCTACTGAATTTCAGCATGGTAGTGAAATGGTGGATTTCAGTCAAAATACATTTCAATCACTGTGACAGAATGATCACTGCATAGGGGCATGGAAGAGAGTCCCTCTGAGAAATCCCTTTCTGTTAGTTTTGTCACCAGCTAACTGCAAAACAAAATTATCATCAGTAGATCAGAAAGATGAAAATTTAAATTTTAAAAAGTGGTATAAAAGTGTATGTATCTGCCTTACTTCCAGATTTAGACTCTATCTGAGCATTACTCATCTGATCATCTGTGGTGGAGTTGGTTGTTAGAGACATGTAGGTTCTCAGAGACAGGGAGATTGCTCAAGCTCTAGCAAAAACAACTGGTCAAAGTACGCACTAAATCACATTGGAAGCATGTGAAAATTACTTCTTAGATCCTTCAAGTTTTTTGCCTCCTTTGTGTATACAGCAGAGTAGCACAAAATGCCATTTATGAGGTCTACTGGTGAGAAGAACATATATGACAGTAGGTGTCAGATTCTTTTCTTGGTAGGGTTCATCTTCCCTGCTTCAAATCCACAGTGGTTATGTAGTGAATTATTAATGGCAAGGTAAATGCAGTTATTCTGGTGGAAAAGAAAAAAGATGTGTACTGTTATTATGACTGAGAAATTGTTACATGGCAAAAGGATAGACTGTCATTTACAAACCATTTTTCTATTTAAGGTTCTCTCATTCTCTTGTTCCTCTCTAAGCAGTTTCACACAAAATTGAGAGACTGGAAGAAGGATGGAATTTCTTATTTAAAGGTCACTCAATGCAGTGGAGTGACTCCCGTCGGGCCTATCCTTGCAATGCTGCCTCAGAATAGGATCTTGTCTGATCCCTTTGGGTCAGGGTAAGAAGACTAAAGACTATCCAAAGACATTTGGTAAAGGGGAAACTGGCACTTTTTTTTAAAATGAAATAAAAAGATGATGATTTCATAGAAGAAACCACTTTCAATAAGCCTACTTAGAGAAGTGAAAAAGAGTCTAAAAATATGAAAGAGAAATATGAAAGAGAGACAGAAAACCAGTCTATGACTGCTGGTTTTTAAATAATACAGGGTACAAAGTTGGCAATACAGGGTACAAAGAAATATCCTTTTTTTCTTAAGGCTCCTCCCCAAATAGTAGGGATGTTAGAGACATTTTATGGTACTGATTGAGCATTTTATTGATATGAGAATATTGTCTCTCTTGTGTAAAGAAAACAGTTCAAATTCTCTATTTTTTCTTCATCACTTTAAAAAAAGTGCAGAAATTAGTATTTTCCTGTTTCTGAATACTTTGTCCCCTGTAGTTTATGTACCTCATATACTTTTGTCCAATCTCTGCCATTGACAGCCTTTGTATGTTGTCTGCTCTCAAACCAGGACAAGTAGAACTATGGTGTGATCTCTTTGTTCATAAGATTACTATTTATACTCTATTGCCATCCTTACTTCTTGAACAGCACCTGGCAGAATGGGATCCCAATCTGCTTTCAGGCTGTAAGAATACTCACTACAGTGTGGCAACAACACATTTAGTTTCTAGATGCCTGTGCATGTACATAAAGAAGTTCTGTGGGATTTAGAGTGATAAGGTACTCTTCTAGAAAAATCTTATTTTTCTCTGAACCCAAACTTTTTAAGGAGTTAGAAATAGTGTCTTTGTTCTTTCTAATGCACAGTTTTATTCTTTTCATAGAAAATAATCTTTCTGCTTTATTAAACCCATAAAAACTTGAAGGCTACAAAACCTGCTGGAGAATGTTTGCACTCAACAACGCCTTTTTCTAAGTAGCAATAAGGATGGCTGCATAGTTAAGATTTCTGATCTGATCATTTATTTAAGCTATTACATGATTGAATTTTGTTCTGGTTTGTATTCAGGCAGCTTCTCCAAGTATGTTAGAGATATCATACACTGAAATTCCGAAGTGGGTGCAGGGCTCCCTACTTTTGTTCTTCTGCACTGATAGTTTTTAAAATGAAAGCTTTAATCTGTATTATATAGGATCATTAATTTCTGCATTTTACACTCGAGCAACAGCATTCTGATTATCTGCTGCAATGAAAAATAAGCAGCCCTGCTCCTGCAGACTTAATTACTTACTGCAGGGCCCATCCCTTCCTAGTTATGGCACGCAATCTGCAAATGGGGTCAAAAACATTATTAAAAACCAAATTACCCACTGGATGGAGAAAACAAACATACAACTGTGACCTAGAGGACCTCACCAACATAAGAGGCAAGCCTAGCTGCACACATTACACAGCTCTGCTCTCAGACGACACAATAAGCGGCCAGATGAGCTCATCACCCAGGACAGCCATGCATGCTATCATGGTACAAAGTCTGTTCTGCCTAAGTGTTCTGGAAACGGCAGAAGTGACGGATGTGGGAATGCACCCAAGTGCTTCAGAGAATGTGCCTGCTGAAGAGGTGCCTTGATACAGTGGGGGCTTCTAGAGGAGCTGACTTTGGCAGGAAGGACCAGGAGTGGTTCCCTAAAATCTCACTGTGTGGCCCTCTTGAATATTAAGCTCTATATACCAAATAGTTGTAAAAGTGTGATTCAGCCTTGAAGAAAATTAGACATAAGCTTTCAATAATATTGATCTACTATTCTTTAGAATAGTACTGGTTGCGTTTTAGAGCAAGCAGTAGGAGCTATGAAGGATTTGGGAAATTTTAAAATTATATAGAATGCAGTGGTACTTATAGAAACACATAAAAATAAAAGAGCAAACAGACTGACTCCTTTTAAAAAACAGTAACTTATTTGTTTTAACATAGTGTAGAAGAATATACCATATTTATACAATTTCCATAGTTGAATGGATGAAAAAATGTATCTGAGATGGAATTTTCCATATCTAGAAGTCTAATGGCTGGTAATAGAATTGTAAACTATAAATGAAATGCTGATCCATTTATATTAACAGAGATACAATATTTACTTGCAATATTTCTAGTAATAGTATGGTAAGCTAATTTATAAGACAACGGGACAAGGAATCTGTTGTTTTGAAATCACATAAAAAGCAATAATAAAAAAAAACCAATAAAATATTTAAAGTGCATACAAGGAAAAAAAGTCCATAAAACACACAGTTAACATTAAAAAATCATTCAGTACCATTTGAAATTTATCTGCTTGAATATGCTGTATTTAATTAATTGTAAGCACCGAAAATTGCTGAAGCTTAAAAATATTATTCAGTCCAGAACATAATAGTATAATATTTTTTCTATGAAATAAAAACATTATAAATTCTAAATAATAAAACTCCAGGAAATGGAGAGGATTACAAAAAAACAGTAGTAAGTTATCAACATGCAAAAATATGAGAGATCCAAATAGTCTATAATCGTGCAGCTATCAAGAGGAGTTCCATAGTAAAGTTTGTGCTGTAATTTAAACCTGAAGAAGCACTAAAATAATTTTTAAAATATGCATTTGCTGAATTCCATCTGCAAGTCCAGCAGAATGAATTTTCATGGGGTAGGATTTTTTTCCCCTTTAATCAGCTACTAATGTCTTTTCTATGACTCTGTGCTGCTGAGCTGCTGCTCTGCTTTCCTGACACATCCATCTGGATAGATACCCGTGATCCAGACTTCTTGCCCACTGAATTGAGATTTTAGCCAGAAGTCACATGGACATTTTCCTATTGAAGGCAGAAGGGCTTGTCCTCAGTTGGTAAGAACACAATGCAAATGACACCAAGATTGTGGGTTTGATCCCCATGTGGGCCGTTCATCTAAGGGTTGGATGGTGACTTGATGATCCTGGTGAGTTCCTTCCAAATTAGAATATCCTGTGATTGTCACTGTGTGATATCTGAGCTGTGGGCCTCCCTCCTCTTTGCTTTCTGGCACTGCATGTACCAAGCTTACTGGGAGCCCCTGAGAAGATGGGGATGGTGAAGGGAAGGGTAGGAGTGTAGATGAAGAGCTGAGGGGAGAGCTGCAGTACTCCAGCAATCCAAGGGGTGGCACAGGGATGTTAGAGAAGGGAAGATGCACTTTAAAACAGTTTTTTTAATAAAAATGGGGATTTGTCAAGGATTGGGAGGACTGGAAGGACTAGCAGGCCTGAGAGTTGCTTTCAGCCTTGGAGGACAGCCTTGTTGTGTGTGTAGAGAAGGAGGCCTGACAGCAGGGAGCTGGCACTATGCTCGGGGGCAGAGAGAGAGAACAGTCTGACTCAGCTGATCAAAAGCACAATAAGGACACACTTGCAGATTCCTCTGCTCCATGGGCTCAGGTGGCAGCTGCCCCCACCAGAGCTTGGCTCAACACCACTGTGTGCAGTGTCCAGGTGGGCACAGCTTTAGCAGCCCAGCTCTGAGCAGAGGTGCTGGTGCCCGAGGGGCTGCTTGGACAGGAAGAGCAGGAAGCTTGGGATCCCCACCCCCTCCTTTGGCACCTCAGCACCTCCCTGCTCCCCACAGGGACAGCTGCAGGCTGACCTGAGCTTGGTGTCTGCTGGCAGGACCCAGCCTGGCCAGGGTGCCCCCAGCCCTGCCATGGCAGGGGACAGCACTCCTGGGGTGCTGCGGCAGCAACCCCCTCACCTTGTCCCCACAACTCTTCCTCCTCCTGTAAGTGATTTCCAGAATGAAAATGTGATAGCCGTGTCCAGTTGCTGAATTGGGGACGAGAAGAAATGTTTCAGAAACACAAGATGATCAGTGCAACAATCTGAGTAATTGACAGCGTGATCTCTATTTCTATTTGCCCGATGTGATTCATTGTTGCAGGAGCAGCCTTTCAAGGAGAAAGCCTGAAGTACTGTTCTTGGTGTTGTTACAAGGGCTACTTGCTTAATTTTTTTTCATAATTAAGCTTGTCAGGTGCGTGTCTGGATTTGCAGGCCAATATTTGATATTCACTTTCAGGTTCCTTAGGCCAAGGAAACTGCAAAGCCATTAGGTAAAAGAAATTAATGCAGCCTATCACCAATGCCTGACTACATGCTCCAGGAGGAGCCTTAAATCAAATCCCAGCATTTCCCTAATATTTGCACAATGACAGTAGATTTTTTGTTTATACCTCCATGTCAAAGCATTCCTGGAGCAAAATGCACAGCAGTGGTTGCAAAGCATTGTGATGGTACTGAGATGTTTTTATGAATTTTTAGCTCTTTCAGAGAAAGAGGAGAAGAAAAATATTTAAGTTTCTTTTACATTCCCCTGGAAGACTTTTTAACTCACCTTGGCATAGAGGACCAAAGACAACCTGAACTCCTCTGATTCACTGGAAGCCAGTCATTCCCATTCTTTTTTGTCCTTCAGCATAACTGGGGTCTCTGTTTTGCTCAAGTCTCCTAACTCTTTCACAGATCATCTCACTACCATTCCCTGAGATTTTTCCCTCAGTCTCTAGAACGGTTTAGCTCCATTTCTGTTCTCCTTGCTGTGGCTTCTTTAAATACATAAAATTTTATCCCTAAATTCCCAGTGTAGGTATTAGTGCTTTTGCTGAGAAAAGCTGATTTTTATTGGCCAGTTAACAATCACTCACAGTTGAGATTTTTTTCCCCCATTGCTGTCTGTTTGTTACTGTTTCAGTATCTTGCAGTATTAAATTGTGTTGGATGTGTAAAATGTCACTGGCCCATTTTAATTATTGGCCACCCCACAAATGAGCCTCTTCAAGAGATACATTGTTTTGCAGGTAGAACTGAAATTATGTATAGAAAGCCTCCATGTTTGTAATCACACAGCATCAAAAGATCAAATTTTTGTCATTGACCTTATCAGTTTTAACATTTCTTATGAAACACCAGGTCCTACAAATCTGAGGAGGTGAGAAACTGAGAAATTTTGGAAACAATTTAGAAAAACCTGAAAAATTTTTTGGTTTTGACACTTTTTGACATAGGAAGCTAAAAATTAGACTGTAAAGCCTCAAAATAAACATTTTAAGAGAGGGATCCCAAGTAGGTGGAATGCAAAAGTATGAGCAAAGAGGGTTCTAATCTTGCCATTTGTAAAGAAGTGTATTATGACTTGTAAATATTTGGAGTCACTAAGCTCATCTCAGGAACGAAATGTGATGGTGAATGCACATAAAAAAGGAGGAGAAAAGCTGTCTGGAAACACTGGCTGCTATGCTTTACTTAGTGGTGTGCTTTGTGTTTTACATAGAAATTCTTCCTTTCTTTTCCTCTCTTATTGATTCTCATGGTCAGTGGTGTATGGCTCAATCTGCACTCATAGAAATTGGCTTCTTGCATCACTAACAAGACACTTTGTGGGTCCTTTTTGGCTTGTCTCTCAGTCATGCCATTTCTAGGATGAAAGCTCAGCAAACAGCACCAAGGCACACACTATGAGACTGGAGGTCTGAGCACAGCTCCAGGGAAAAAGAAGTCGTGTTACGTTCACAGCCAGGGCTTGGTCAATGGGTTTTGCAGAAAAGAACATAAGGATTGCTCCTCTCTCTGGCATGCTCAATGCTGTTTTCAATGACAAAACAGTCATGCTATCCCTTCCACAGATTCCTCACTAAAATAAGACATCTGTCAGCTGGACTAAGCCAGGCTTGTTTTTAAAACCTGTACAAATAGTGCAACAGATTCATGGCTTCACACTGAAAGAGAACAGGCTTAGATTAGATATTAAGAAGAAATTCTTTACTCTGAGAATGCTGAGGCACTGGCACAGATTGTGCAGAGAAACTGTGGATGCCCCATTCTTGGAAGAGTCCAGGGCTGGGCTGGATGGGGCTTTGAGCAACCTGGTCTAGTGAAAGATGTCTCTGGCCCATGGCAGAGGGGTTGGGATTAGGTGATCTTTAAGGTTCCTTTAATTTTGCATTCAGCAATTTCTCAGCCTCTGCAATGTCTACCACTTTTGTTTAAATAATCCTTATTAGAAATTATTTCCTCTCCAGTCCATTTTCTTTAGCACCCTGTGCTGTGATAACTGATGAAACATGCTTTCAAATCTTGGGACTAGAGAGAAAGGAGAAGCGAATTAATTCTGTGGGAAAACTTCTTTTAATATAATACTTATAAAAGATGGTATTTACGACAAATCAGTTACCCGAGGTATTTTAAAAGAATGGAAGAACAATGTCCAAGGACTTAAAAGAATTTGTTTGACTAAAAATTTATTTAGACTAAAAATGACTCCTTGGAAAGCTAAAATGTCTTCATTGTAGGAATCCAGCAACACTGGTCTTGTTTTGGAAACCCATTTAGTATTTGCATCAATTTCTTCTCACAACACAGGGCTTTTTTTTTTTTTTTTCTTAAGATGTAAAGTAAAGCCAGCTCAAATGAACTTCAAAAATATATTACTGAAGTTTTGTGGTAAACTCAAAATTTAAAAATAATGTAGCCAACTTGCATAAAAGATAAATTAGGTACATCCTAGCATTTAAGAGAATTTCTGTTATGAACATAATGTTTAAAAGTAAAAAGCACTGAAAAAAGCAGTGCATATTTCAAGCTAATACTTTTAGAATATTTTCAAATGTTTCAGGCCATTAGATACATATAATATGTGAAATGAGATGATGAACCTTGCAAAGTGCCTATCAATATACGCCCATAGAATGAACCTAAATAAATTGCCAATAGATACAGAATGCAAATGGAAGCAAATACTGATAAAGACAAAACCGTGCATGTCAACAACACCGTTCAAACTAGTGTACTTAATTAAAAAAGTGAAGTCAATTAAAATCAAAACAACAGTGTAGCATGTACAAATGCTGGAATAATCATTAGGCCTTGCTGAATAATGAAGGAGTAAAGAATTTTTTTCAAGTGAAACAGCAGGGGTGATACATTACACAAAGCAACAATCTACAACAATATGACAATTGAATTACTTCAGCCCCATTAAGCAGGTGCAGAAGAATAATTAACATGAATTTCTTCAATGGAAAATAAAAAAACATAAACTTTTGTCTAGTACAAACTGCTATTTTTTCCCTCCAAAATGATGAGAAAATATGCCAATGAGCAGATGGATTAAAATGAAACCATTATGCTTATTCTCTATGTGAGACCCTTTAATTGTAGAATAAAATATGTACAGAGTGTATTTTCTCTTTCTGGCAGTGTTAAAACAGGTCACCATGGTTCACATCAGCTTTTGGTCTTCTGCTGAGGCATAAGCATCAATTGCTAATTTTAAAAATATAATATAAAAGGCAAAAGTTTTTGAATTTTCAAACACAGGTATTCAATCAGGCCTCAGGTCTCATTCAATATCTGCTTTTCCCTTTCTAATTCAAAACAAACATGTGACCTCCAATTTCAATCTGAGCAACAACTGTTCCATAATATGACAAGAATGAGTGAACAAATTTTATAATATCTCATGAACTGTAAGTTGTTTTTTAACTACAGATGCATCCAATGTTTTTCCTTTCAGTCCTACTAAAATAATTCTATTTAGTTCTTTTGAAAGAGATTTATTTGGAGACAGACAGCCATGCAATTTACTCAGGGACATTTGCATTTCTTCCTTTATAATCATAGAAATGGGTAAACACTAGCAGTGGTCGTGTTAGAAATATTTTAATTAAAGATGCGGACATAATATCTCAAATGATCGAGTTAGCATGTCTTAAGAAGCTGCTGTTCCGTAGCCAGAGAGACTGTGGAAGGATTAATGAGAATTTTATGAGCCAAAGTTGTGTGCTCTGGTAGCTCTAACTAAGCCATTTTACCTTGCTTATGCAATAGTCTGTGAGGAGCTGAAGACGCCTGGGTCTGTCAAACAATATGTCCTGTCTACAGCATGTCCTAGCATCCTCTTTGCCCAAAGTCTTTGCACAGCTGGTGGGCTGCTGGGGCTACCCTCCATCCTTGATAGTATAGGGTTAAAATGTTTCTAAAATTATGGGTATAGTATTTGGAAAAAGGGTGGTTAGGCCTGAGAAAATGTACCTGTACTAGATCATGGGATAAGGTCTGGGACATACGTACTAGGTCATAGAAGTGATAAGATTGTTAGATGTGATGATTATCTGATAATTGAACATAATTATTATGTATACATATGAATCATGGAAAATGATGTCTCGGTGGGCTCACACTTGGGTGAAATCAATTGATACAATAGAACAATGTAAGTTTAATGATTAACATATAGTTATCTAATGGAAAGGTATAAAATATGTCCATTTTCAATCCCCTGTCGGAGTTCTGTGGTCTACGTACTCTGGACTCCCAGGAGAGCTCTCTTTCAATAAAAGCACCTGCATATAATCAAGGTATGCTGGATTATTTGTTTCCTACCCTACGCTAGCATCCTGAGCACATCTATAACCCACTGCTGTCTGTCCAGGTGCCCCATGCAGCTGCATTATGGCTCATCTGAAGCTCTGTACTTTTCCTCTCCTCTACTACTTGACAAGATCTATCACCATAGCATAGTTTTGCTGTATTAGCCTAGAGACATATATGTTTCCATTCCTGTGAGTTGAGTTGCTGGGACTAAGTATTGCTAAAAACAAATTTCGAACAAGACAAACAAAACGAATAAGAAACAACCACCTCTCAGTTAAATGGAGTCCCGTAAGTATTTGAGAGCTGGGAGTCCCATAAGTATTTGAGGCTTCTGTATGGACTAGTTACATAGATTTTCTCATGTTTGGTTTTTTTCTTTTTTTAATTCAAAACTTTCTAATTTCAATCATCTTTAATTTTTCTAAAAGCACCAAAGTCTAGAGAGCTTTAGATAGTTGGAATGCTTCTTTTGAAAAAAAGGAGTGATGTTCTGGGACAAAAAAAAATTTTAGAAATGGAATGAAAACACAGTAGTTAACAACACATAAACACATGCTTGGTACTTTTTTTCTGGTTTGATCAGTTCTGCTGGTATTTGAATCAGAAGGTCTTTAAACTATTGATTTCTGGAACTGTGAATGCTAATTTTGGTGATATTCTGCATGTAGTGCTCATTACCCAAATATCCATGTTGATATACCTCTGTTCTATCCCTCTATATCTTATGACACTGCTGATGGCATTTTTCAATTTGAATGCTGATGCAGTTGTGGATACCTCTTATTTTGATTGCATACCCTCAACTTATAAAAGCTGTGCTGACAGCCTGGCAGAAACTACAAACAGCGAGTTGACTGGTTCTGCTGCACTGACTGACCTGGGAATGCCAGCATGGACAAGGATCTATTAAAGCAGGTGCTTCAGAGATAAAACCCCTGTGATAGTTTACAATTTTAAAAACATATACAAAGAGTAAGTAGTGTTGTAAGTCCTGCTACTGCTCTACAAGACCACTGCCACAACATGGACCACACTAGAACCTGTCACTCCAGAGATGATAAAAGAGCCAAGAGGGGCCAATATCCCTTCTCTACACGAACTCTGAAGCAGCCTACAAAGGACAGAAGCTGCAAACCCACACAGCTGCCCAGCCTGTAACTGAGTTGGAGAAAGAGGGAGAAACATGGCTGACAACATTTTGTGCTGCACTACAAAAATAGTGGGCTATAGAGGTGTCATGCCCATTTTGCTCAAGGTAGTAAATGCTGGTGCTGTTTTGGTCCTATGTGGTTTACTGAGTGTGGCTAGGCTTCCTTGTCTTTTATCACTACTCCATCTTCAAATAGGATCCATACAGCTGGAAGTCAATTTTGTGTGGACATTTTTTCTAAAATGGAATTTTTAGAAATTTCTGTTTTGTAGCCTCTGGCCAAAGCATTTTTCCCTCCTCCTTCTTTCAGGTTGCTGTATTACCCTTCCAGATAACTGAGTAAACCCACTGCTCCCCAGCTCAAGGTAATGGCAGATATCTGCCTGGACATAAGCATCAGGCAGTAACTCTTGCTGCTAAAGAACCCAAAACTTGTTAAGGGGAAAAATATTTATAAGCTCAGCCAAGTGAAGGGAGATGTTGTGGGATGGTTGCCATGGTGATTTGACTCCCTGTGATGACCATTTCTTACATGCCTCAGCTGCTTCATCCAGTGCAGATATCCTACAGCCAGGAATATAGTCTTACTGGAGAAGTCTCTGGGTCAGGAAAAGTAAAATATTGGACTAGAGAAGGGGTCATCTCTGGAGGAGAGAAGAAGAGGTAGACAATGTAGCTAAAAGAATATAATAGACATAGAAACAAAAAGTGATTGCAGGAGTTGACACAAAAGTAGGCAATTCTAGAGAGGGCTGTTTCATTCAGAGACCTTGCCCTGCATCTCAGTCATAACCTTATCAAGCCATGAAACCTGTTGAGGTTTCAGTCTGGCACAATCTTCACACTGTTCCAAATTCCTGCTACAGACTCTTCACTCTCTGCATTCCAGCTCAGTGCGAAATCACCTTTGTTCTCATTAGGAAAGACAAAAGATCCTTCTGGCAGTTTTCTGTCCCTTGAATCACTGATATACTATATAAATATGGTACATATCTATTTATTATCAGACCTGAGCAGGTATGCATCGATTTTTCTAGGGCTCAGGTATTCTCCTTTTTCTATCATTCAGGCATTGTGGTTTGTTCATTCAGTTCCAACTGGAATGCATTATTTTGTTGGTGATATGCCACAGAAGAAGCCTGTCCTCCTTTTTGGCAGTGATGTAGTATTTTGGCATAGTTAGTTAATGGGCACTTATGTGTTTCAGACTGCAAAAAGCAGCCTGTGAGAATAGTTTTGCTAATCCAACCTTTGAATCCTGCCTCTTCAAAAACTTACGTGCCTACCTTGGCACTCTGGGGACTTTCACTGCACAAAGGGACAGTGGACCAAGAACACTTATTTAAAACCATTTCTGAAAGCAGAAGTGGAAGTTTAGATTGTTTTGGTTTGGGGCTCCCTCCTTCCCTCCCACATCTACAATATATTCCTGGGCAAAAAGAACTAGCCAGTGCTTCTCTTTGTTTCCAGTCCTCTTTGTTTGCAATGTCCATGCAATCACTGAAAATTTATAGGAACAGAGTAAGAGGCCCATAATCTTATAGCCTAAGGAGGCAAAACTGATGGAGGAGAAGATCTGCTTAATGCATTCTGCCCTATGACCAATTTCATGTAGAATATGTGAATCATTTGGTACAACCCTCCCTTCTTCATAGACTGTGTCCTCTGAAATAGCTGTCATGATTGCTAGATTAGAAAGTAATACTTGCTGCCTTACTTTCCAGCTTTATTTATGGCTTTCTAAGAATAAAAATTATGAAACTATCTCTCCTATGATCCTACTCTGGGGGTGCAGCTTCTGAGGTGGATGGGTTTGAGTCCCATTTAATAAAGAAGGGAATCGAATATTGGATACACATCTCATTTCCAACCTTTGCTAGATGAACCCTCTGAGAATAGCCTGATTATTGTGATGAAGGAGAACCAGCACCTGAGCAGGAGATAATACTTCTCTGTGGTGCTATTTTAGTTGGTTTCATTTGGGAATTCTCTGTCAGGAGCCAGAATGAAAAATGGAGCTCCATATAAATCAAATGGACACACGTTAAGCCTACTCCAGGGTTAATGCCCCCTGTGCCAAATATTTGAATACAACTGCTATTTGTCAGACAATGTTAGACTGACACACACAGTCTGTATTTGTCTCATCAGAAGTAAATTCTAAGTTGTAATAAATGTGCAAACTCATAGCCATGGTAGATATTTTTTGCCTTCATCATATGAGTCATCACATGATATTATTTGTCATGATAACCTAAGCTTCATGCCTAGGAGATGAACTACATTCATGTTATCTGTGAGCACCATGTCCTTGCTCCCCCCTTTCCCACCCCCAATTTATTTGAAGAATAATAAACAGGCTTTTTAAAACACAGTGAATAATCTCCTGAATATTTATTCCCATTAAAAGTAGATGCTTTTTTCTTTCTATTAATATTTTTCAAATAACAATGCTTTCAGCTAGTTTGCTTATAATAAAGGCTGCAAAAATTACTAGAATTGTCAGCTTTTATTCACAAGGGAGGTTTCTCTGGAAGGGAAGGAAACTGTTTGGTGAATCCTCTTTCTTGCTTACCCCCAGCAGTTATCACTGCATATAAAGAGGTTGGATGAGCCCCGAAGGAAGTTGGAATGTTTGTCCCTATAGGAGCATGTTAGAAACACCAAGTTAGTGTGACTAATGGATAAGACAGAAAGCAAAGCCAGTGATCTAAGATGAATAGAAGCATTAGAGGGAAAACCAGAAATGTAAATCTCACTTTGTTAGAAACACAGACCTTATGTCTGCTCCAGAGTTTTGTTTCATCAACTCTTATAGCTCATGGGCTCCTTCACTGTACAGAGCAACTGTAAATCCTGCAAAAACTGAGAGAGGTAGAGCCTGTAAAAGCTGATGTTTGTATTCAATGTTGCTTGATGGAAGCTGCTAAGCGATACTGAAAATGCTGGCAGGAATCCCAGAGTTCGGAGGGAATTTCCGTGTGCTGACTCAGACTTGAATTTAAGCTTGCTGGAGTGCTACACCTGATCCTACTGAGGTTATGAAGTCTGGAAGCAAGACTGAATTTGAAGTGAACTACTGAAATCCTTAACAGCACATGTAGAAGACAGAAAAAGGAAGAGTTGTGGATGCAAACACATAGTATATAGCTCCCTATCATGTAAAGCACTCTCTGAGGAAAAATTAGAAAGACACTCACTGTACACTATGTCAAGCAACATCATCTGGGAACAGGGGCAGCAAAATTCTTGCTCTCCCAAACTGGCAAAATAGATTACCAGCTGTTTAATCAGCCACAGAGAATCAGCTATGATCAAAGTATGTTGCTGCTGGAAATACCTTAAATTCAGAAGCGAGTACTGGGTGCTTTAAGTCTTGCCATTTCCTGAACTGTCTTCTTTATATGCTGCTTTTAGCAAAACAAGCTTCTCTACTTATATGCCAATATCGAAGTTAAAGCTTAAAAAAGCTAAAAAAGCTTCTCATTGTCAAAAAAGAACTGCTTGCTGGTCAGATCTTTATCATGCAATAATGCTTTAAAACATTTTAACATCTCTGTTTATATGGCAAACATCATCTCCATGTTTCCAAAATCTTTAAAAACTTATCACCAACCACAAGATCTATTTTTCAGACTCTGGTTGGTGCTGTTCGTGTCTAGAGCTAATGAAACAATTCAGAAAAACTCACTTGATAAATTACATCTCTGTCTGCTGTGGCTCATCACATGCATCATGGCTTTCTCAAATTTCTTGTTGATTTGAAATTTTTGTGAAAAACACCTTACAGAGTTCTTAATGTTTCAATCATTCCTCAGCAATCTCTTGCAAACCCTCAGTGTTTCAGCATCAAGCTTATGCTTGGATGTAAGCCAGGAAGGTTGCTGAGGCTGTTTAGAACCTCTTCCCAGTCTAACACTTGAAATTATAAATTGGAAATGTTTGTGGCTGTACAGGGTTGTTGTTGTGGTTTTTTTTTTTTCTTCTTTTTTCTGCTTCAAATAAGGAAGTTTAATAAAAAGTTGATTATGGACATGTTTGGATAAAAGGATGTTGCTCTCATGGGCAAGATTTTCAGAAGGAAAATAAAGTTTTAATCTGTTGTCAAAATTCTGTTTGGACTCGGTGGCAATGGGATTTTAAACACTGCCACGTACTTTCCAGAACCAATGAATTTATTTAGGAAGAGGGAAAATGATTTAACAAGTGGCAGCAGCTTTCAAAAAAATCTTTGGAAAGTGATGTTGTAAGCCCTGCACACTGAAAAAGGCAAAAATCTATTTTTATCTGAAATTGCACTTATTTTACACATAATAATAGCTAGTTTAAAAACCAAAGGAAACTGCATTGAAATATATAGCTTTTTGTCATTTATTTATTTCAACTTCTCTGCCCCTTAGCTTCAATGTCACTTTATTTTCATTGAGCTGCTTAAATTTTATTAAGGTTTCTTTTTACTTGGTGCTAAAATATTTGTGTTGACATAATTAGATCTTATGGTCATGGAATAACATTTATTCAGCGGAATATTCAGCATTTATTCAGTACATGTCCTTTTTCATTAACAAACTCTAACCTACAGCTCTTCTCCTCCAGTAACAGAAAGCAGAGTTCATGAAATTTGCAGTGCATTTTCTGTGAATGAAATTCACCAAAAACATTAGATTTTTTTGTTGGAAACTCTATGCCCTGAGGGGAAAGGAATTTTGCAATTTTGGGTGGTAGCCATGGATTTTTTTTTTGCTTATAAGCAAGAATGTTTTTGGTTTTAGTTAAAATTCGCAAAAAAATTTCTTCCTAGAAATAGAGACACATTGCATTATTTTCACACAAGGCTATGGCTATGCTCCAGGAGGTTCATACAACTTCTAGCAATGACATCAGGCTTGTGTGCTAAACAATATTCCAGGTGATAAATAGTCCTGTGTGGATGGGGCACTGGTGTGAGCCACAAGGATCTGCCCCATCATGAACAGAATGCAAAAAACATTTCTGGAAAATACTTTCAGAAATTACTCCTGTATGAAGCAGTTGCTTACTCATGAGTCACCTCCTCGTGTGGTGTAGGCAACCTACTGTAACAAGCTAACTTGTACCCAGACCCTTTTTTAGTTCTCTCAACTCCTTTCAATCTGTCTAACAGCTTTTCAAGAGACAGACACGTCCCTCTGTGTGTCAGGAAAGGAAAGCAGCAGCCCATATCAGCTGAGTGGGTATTTGTGGATTTGGGGAGATGGAGGAGACAGTACTTGTATTAATATAAATGCAGGAAGAATTCAGTCTCCAGTGGGCAACTTGTGTAAATTCTGGTGTAGGTTTGTTCGGATTGACAGGAGTCTCTGATTTTTGGCTCAGAGAGTTATCTCTTTGAAGGTCTGTAAAAGGAAGAAAGAGAAACTATGATATAGAATAAACTTCTGGTTTAACAAAGTATAAATCACAGTGTGAAAACTCACTTTGTTCCTCTAAGATGAACAAAATCCTAAAATTAATTGGAAAGGAAAAAACAATAGTAGAGGCAACATAGCTCAACTGAGCTGTGAGATTGTGGCAGGGTACATGTACAGAGTATTTTTTCAGGCAGATTTGATCTCACTCTTCTCTGAGCCAACTGCAAAACCCAAATCTCTGTATTGGCAGACACGTAGCTGTAGTCCTCACAACACTCATTCTAAACTAATAAGTCTGGCAGAGAGAGAGAGAGAGAGTATATTAGCTCATTCTTAGTTCCAGCAGCTACCCAGAAGGCATTACAACACACTTGAGATGTATCTCATACAAACCACTGATATGCCCACACTGCACAGAAGTGACTGCAGTGTGCTGTAGGGACAGCTGGGGCACCAGGAGTTGTGACAGCTCAGAGTGAGGTATTATACCTTACATCCCAAAGCTGGTTTAGCTGTAACTCCTGTGGCTGAACCTATGAAAAGAGTCCAGTTTCTTCCAAAAATAATAATTAAAAACAAAATCAGTATTCTCAGGGCAGATAAGCAGTTAAGATTTAAGGCAAAATTTGTTTTGTGTTTCTGGACTCTTTTCCTTTGGATAACTGTAGAACACCCCTAAACAGGCAAATATGATATATATTCAATTGGGAATAAAGAAAGAAAATTTCTCCTGATATTAGTCTCTTCCTTGATAAGGACAGTTGATAGAATTGGCCTTATTAATTGTAATATTTATATACTTGCAATGTATCTAAATTCATTTATCGTGTCATGCTACTTTCATGCATAATACTCTCACATGTATTGTACATCATCAGAATAAACTGGCTGTCAAATCTTTGAATATTCCATGTACAAGCTGTTTTGAACATTCAGTTGTGTTAAAACTGTGAATGATTAAAGAACAAAAAGAGTAGGTGAACCTGAAGCAGTGAGGGGTGAACTGACTTAAGAAATGCTATGAGAAGCTGACCATAAAACGGTACCCTATTTTAAAAAAGTAAGAGTCAGTAACCTCTCACAATATAACACTGAAAGAAAACCCCCAGATGCTTCACCTGGGCATCCTTCTTTCCTTAAGTCTACTCTAACATTTTTTCTTGTACTGTCTAAAATATAGCTAAGTAGCTCCCCAGCACAGTTATGGTTACCTGCAGTTGGGTACAAATAGGATTTGATCACACCACTGATATATTTAGTATATATCAAAGCTGTCTCTAGAATTTGAAATTAGTCTTTTCAAAGGAACTTACAGTATTTAGGCACCTACAGCCATTGGATTTTTGTTTGAAATAAAAGTATTATGTTTGGGGTTTTTTTATTTTGAGAATTTTAGCCTGAAATCTTCAATTCCCACAATACAGCTGTGCTCAAAAATAAGCTTTTTTTGTTACTGTTGTTGCATAAAAGTGAGTCATCTCTACATTTAATTTCTATGAAGTGGATATGCATCATGAAATGAAGTTTTTCTTTTTGAAGTTTTTCTTTTAATTGAAGTTCTCAATTAAGCCCACAGGTACAGCCATTTGTCCTTGGAAAGAGATGTTGGTTTAAATTCTTCTGCCTGCATAAATTTATTTAGACATTTCTCATTCATCATGGGTCATTCCCATGCCTTTAGGTAACTAGCTAAATGTTGTTGAAGTAAAATTATCAGTTGACTGAATGTCTTAATCTAGTGTACTGGCATAACTGCAAGGCTACATAATGCTGACTCTTTAGCCAGCTGGTCATCTGTTCTTTCCTGTACTTTGATTTGGATGCAACAAACTGAATTTTATAAGCAGGAAATTAAGTACAAAGACTGCTCATGGGTTGCTTGTAAGAAGAGCTTAGCGTAAGGATGTCTCCTGCCTGGGCTGCAACTTAATACTTGATAGCATTGCTTGCATGTAATCAAGTCAGTAGCTGGAATACGTGGTCATAAGGTTGAAGTTGGAAAGTGGTGCTACTTCTGGATCATACCTTCAGTCCTTGTTTGAGCACTGTTGATAGAAAGCACTCAAGAAGGCAACAAAATAGGTGGAAATCTCCCTAAATGAAAGGGACTACCTTAGAAGGAGTTAAAGCAATCAACATTAATTTACTTTTAATCACAATCAGTGATAAATTTAGCCATTACCAGCTGCTGGGTGAGTTTTCTACCTCCTTACTTTTACAGCTCACAGTTTATAGCAACCCATGGGCTGTTTTAACCTGCGACAGCCTGATTTTCTTTGGCTTCTACGCAGCCCTCCTCACTGATCAGCTTAGGCAGATCTTCACTGGTCTCACAGACTTACAGACATGCTGTTGTGAAAAGTTTAATTATTCCCTCTTGTAAAAGGCTAAGCTGTCTAATTTGGAGCTGTTGATGTCAGGATGCTGAAGACGTCAAGATGAATAAAACCTAGATGATTTAAGTCTTGTCATGTGTTTATCTGACACTACTCTTCTGCTGCAGGTAGCCACTCCATGGCAAAGACACCTGAGAACATCCTCTGAGCACTTCTCAGCGGGTCACTTTGAAACCAGGTGGACTCCCACATGTTTTAACTACACCCCTCAGTAGGTCAGTGCTTAACAGATCTACGTTTTTCCTGCTTTGTCTGCAGTCAGTCAGGCTTTGTCTTAGTCTAAAAGTCTAGTCATGAAATCTGAGATCTTGCGTGGACAAACCAAGAGGTGGAGGTAGCAAAGGAACTAGTCATCTGTACAGGAGTCTTGCAGAGCCACCCTTACAGAAAACAAGGAGTTGGGAGGATAGGAAGACTCTTCTTGACAGTAGACTAAAAGCTTTTTGTTAGGGTATTTTAAATTAGACAGACTTAGTCAAACAGAGGCTTACCTCACACAAATATTCAAAATGAGAAACAAGATGTTGTGTTGTGCTGCCTTCAGACTGATGGAGTATTCAGTGAAGTAAGTCTTAGAGTACCAAACAAACAGGAAGGTACCTGAGAAGGCCACGGATCAAAGATTTGATTGTTGTTGGAGAATCTGTCTTTCAAGCTGCTTATCTGTGCTAAAAATTGGTTTGAGCACTTCAAATTGCAAGTGCCCAATCTGCACAAAGTGGAAGTAAGATGCTGACAAAGTCCTGTACAGGTAGCAATCAACATTATCCTGGATGAGCTACAATATTACTAAGATGTTTTAAGGAGGACCTGCCAGAGAAGCATTACAGTAATTAACCCTGATTGTCAGAACGTTGGGCAGGCCTGAGTCTCAGAAGCTGAAGCATTCAAATAAATAAATAAATAAATTCTTGATGTGCATCACTGCTTGGGGATGACAAGTCTGAAACCAGCATCCTGAGTCCATAAAGGTAATAGCTTGCTCACTGTTGATGTGAATGGATGACAACAGGAACCTTTAGAGGTGATTTGCAAAGACAAAAAAAAAAAAAAAAGGGGTGTTGTACCATTTTCACTTTTTTTGTGATGACTACAGAAGGCTTGAAAGCCTCTGCCCCTCCTCACATTTCACATTTTTATCTGATCTGTTTTCCTGGATGATTCTACAACAGAGTAGAGGGAAAGTATAATTACAATGCCACATCATACCATGGAAATAATACAGAGTTAGGAGAGAAAAGGACAATTTTTTTTTTTTTATTAAAACCACTGAGCTCTTTGTGGGTTTTTTTAATACATATTTTTAGGACCAGCTAGTTAATTTCAAACTCCTTTCTTAGAGATTTTACTTCTATCTCCTTCAAGATTCAGTACTTCCAGTTCTACAAACAAATGCAGAAAAAAATGCTAATCCATTTCTTTGTGTATTCCACAGATATCTCCCACGAAATAAAATGAAACTTGATATTACCAGTATGTTTAGTCAAAAAAAAAAAAAATAGAGTATAAAATAAGGGTGAAGCTGCCACTCTATTTTGTCACACAGCAAAACAAGGAATGATGGTAAGTGACATAATGCCATTCTCTCTGCCATCTTTGAATCTGTAAATGCTGCAACATTAAAAGATGTGTGTTTAAGCTCTTAAATGAGATATCGCGTAAATAGCATCAATATCTGACACATTAACATGCAGAAGTTGCTACAGCAGCCTATTTAGCATGAGTAAGTCAACAGAATTGAAAGAAACTTAGAGATAAAAAACATGTTCCACAGGAAAAAAAAGGTACACCGCAAAAAAATGCATAGGACTGGGTTTTTCTGGGAAATTGCATTCTCTTCTGTTATCTCACAAATCAAGATTGGTTTGGGAGAGCTCTTTTGTGACTAAAGTTATTGCTCAGCAGCAGCATTTATTGCCAGAGAGGGAGAAGGAATAATCAAAGTTGACCCAAACAGTGTAAGCAGATATTCCACATGGGGTAGAATTTTGAATGATTTATGATAAACAAAGCATTCATTAAATCTCTCTGAAAATAAGCATATATAAGGCAACAGTCACAGATGGCCAAAAGATCAATCAGAAAATAACCCACAGGAAGCTTAGTGCCAAAAGTAATTGACATAATCATCAAATCAATTTCTGATGGTAAGAACACTTCTGCATTCAGTCTGGTTCCCTGTGCTGTAGATCATTTGTTACGTCATTCTGATCACTGTTGCCCAATATAAGCTTGTAATAGTTTTGAGAAGTTCAGGTACTTTTTGGAGTTTAGTTTCCACATGCTCACAAAAACTCCAGGTGAGGGCCAGGTTATTGTTTCTGGTAAGTGAGCACTTATATGATATTCACTTTTGAGATGTAGCTTTATACCCAGATATTGTCCATTTTTGTATAAAAGTAGAGAGCCTTGGGACATTGTGGACCTTTATGCAAGATGTTCCTTCACAGTGATTACAAGGGAAGAAGTGCACAGACCTGGCTCCTGATGAGGGTTTCAGGCTAAGCCTTTAGTTCATTAGTCAGAGCAGTAGCAATGCCTTCCACAGTTCAAAGATTACTGCTCAAAGTCCTAACAGAAACTGCTTTTCAGAAAAAAAAATCTATTATTTCAGTATAACTAAAGCGCTGTTCAAAATGTGAGAGATTTAAAAGTAAAAATGGGGCATATTGCCATATCTACCAGAGTAAAGGAGAGAGAGAAAGGAATTCTATCTGGAGATACACACACTGCAGAACTGAATCAGAGTTTCTCTCAGGCAGTAGTAGATCGCCAGCTGTGAGTAGGAGCATATTTTGTTTGCTGTATGATCAGTTGAAATCATATGTTAGCAATTTAGAGCTGCTTATAAAGTGCTTATCTGTGCACTACCCAGAATTTTAAAGTTGTTTGGAAGCATTATAGCTGAAAAGTGTTTGAGGCATTGATGGATATTTATATCAGTTCAGCTAAGGAAAGGAATCCACTGAGTACAAAACTATAATGTTATTTGTGCTTGTGCAATGTAAGTAACATACTTAGTGTCTTAATTGTGGTACATCATTCAGAAATATTTTATCAATCTAAGAATCTGACATGTTTTGTAACTAGATGACATTTCTTAGACCTTCACAGAAAAGAGAGTATCATTTGGAAGTGCCTAATCGAATAAAGCAACAAGTATCTGAAAGGGGACTTTTGGGTTTTGTTTTTTCTTAAAATTCAGATCCATTATCCAAGTAAAGAAATGCACAATGGATATGATGCAAAGGAGTAATGCTGTAAATAATATATAAGTCTGGCCTATATTCCATTTTTTTTATTTCACTTATATTTTAAGCCCAGACTGTTCAATGATGAGTACTGATTTTTGATAGACAAGATGAAATACTGTAATTATTCAGTGTCTGGAAAATTTGAGCTGATACGCTTTCCTGATTTCATCCATCCTCAACCTTTCAGCCTGATTTCTTTTAAACACAAGTCAATAGTTTTTCCTCACATCTCTCTATCTGCCTGTAAAGGCCTCCCTTTACAACCACCAGTTGCTCAGGGGATATCTCAGTTCACAGTCTCCTGGTGCAACATCTCAGAACAGTTTCCTCAGAGCTACTGCACTCTATTATTATGTCAGTACTGTTTCCTGACATAGTAAATATGAAAACTACATTTCTTACGAGGAATTAGATTGTACGGTGTCCTTGCTAGGTTAGTGAATGAACTAACTCCTTCCTCTATAACTAGTAATAAATAGTAATAAAACATTTTGCTGACATTTTAAAGAACTGTGCAGAATGCAGGTAAAACACTGCAGAATTGATTTTGCACTTATCAGACAAGAAGAAATGTAATTGTATTGCATTTCCTCAAGGACTGTTTTCTTTTATCTAGCCTCTTTATTAAAAAGAAACAAAAAAACCTGTAAGAATTCAGTAGCCTTCTATGGATGGCAGAAGGATTCCAAGCCATTGCAATCCCTGGACTTTTTTCAGAGAGGCCTGTGCTATGTAACAGTTTGGTTCTCTATTTGTATGCTATTATTGCACCAAAATTCCAACTGGACCCAATTTTTCTGTGGAACTATGGGTTCTAAGTGAAGCCCTTAGATATCCTTTTACAGCCTGCTGCTCTACAGAGCATTGTGTCACTCTGCTAAGACAAAATCAAGCAAATTTCCTCCTCTTTGGTTCTTGCCACTGATCAGGTAATCTCCTTCAGCATTTTTTGGACCACATGCATACAGGAATGCACCTGTGTTTTACATTTCTGTAGAAGATATTTTTTTATCTTACTCATTCTTTTAACTGCATTTTCTTCCTGGAATGAATGAGACTGTACGGGATGAACCCCTCACTGATATGAGGTAATAGAAGAAAAATAGAAACATTTTTGGTTCCTATTGTTACATGTAATTTCTCTGTATTCCTGAGTTTTGCCCATGTCATACTGTCAGTGTTGGTTAACAAGGCATCTTGATGCTCAGAGGAAAGGTCTGTACCTGTGAAATGGTGTTGGACTAGAAAGCCAAAAAATATTTTTTATCTAAATAAAGGTGAGGATAGCTGACCTCTTGGAAATATAGTACCACTTCCAGGCACTTCTTGGTGGTGCCAAGCAATAGGACTAGAGGCAATGGGCAGAAACTGATGCACAGAAAGTTCCACCTGAACATGAAGAAGAATTTCTTTACTGTGCTGGTGACTGAGCACTGGAACAGGTTGCCCAGAGAAGTTGTGAAGTCTCCCTCACTGGACATAATCAAGAACCATCTGGATTCAATCCTGTGCCATGTGCTCTAAGAAGACCCTGCTTGGACAGGGAGGTTGAAACAGATGACCCACTGTTTCAGTGGTCCCTTTAAACTTTACCATTCTGCAGTTCTAAAACTGGTTGGAAAGATAACCACTGACCTAAGTGCATGCTTGCTCTAGCCTGAGGAATATCCAAATAAATTTTGATGCTATAAGATTTCAAATAATAAATCCAAATGCCAGCCATTATTTAAAAGCTAAACTATTTCAACCCAGTTATCCCTTTTAGTACTACTTTGCAGTTTCTGCAGCATCACAAAGATGGTCCAATGAGTGGAGTTAGAAAATAATAGATAATTTTAAAAGTCTTAAAAAAAATCATTTAATTACTTTTCATTTCTCCTACTTGCACTTGATAAATGAACATATTAAACTGTGAAGACTCAGGAGCCTCCAAAAGCCTTTGAAGTGTATTAGAATTATCTAATAATTAACCTCAGGATTCATGAGCATGACTCATTGAGGTGAAGTGAAAGAGCATTTATGATGAAGGGAATTCCAGATCTGCCAGCCCTAAGGAACCAAGCTGGCTTCATTCTCCTAGACTTTGTCATGGAGAGCTCTGAGCTCCCTGATCTACCTTTTGTTGTGATTCATTCTTGATGAGAGGCTCTTTTCAGTGCAGCTTTTTTTTAAACAGCTGGGTGCATAATTTTTAAAAGGCAATATTGGGAAATAACCTTTGGCTTACATAATATATATGCAAAAAGAAGATGTATTTTCTCTGGACTGTTTTTTTTTTTTTTTGCTCGTACCTGATATTAGAAAGCATTGTTCAGCCTGGGGTATCTAGTAAATACTTTCTATTGATGTAGTTACCTGAACTAAGAGCGAGCTCTCTCTTTAGAGTGAGAGAGCCTGTGCTCACAACATCCCCTGCATCTTTGGCTGTTACAGCATGGATACCAATCTAACCTCTGCTCTAGAGAAGGACAGTACTTCAGCTCCTACAAGTACCATTGAAGAGGTGCTGGTTTTGTGTTAATAAATTGCTCCCCTTGCCTTTAACTGCAAGCGTAATGATTCATAATAATGCAACTTCTTATTTGTACCAGGGTCAGAAGTGGTCACTGGTTTTATGTACTCAGATTAAGTAAGTACTTTCATCCTGAATTTGTAGTGTACTGGAAAGCATCAATGCCAATTGGACCGAATGGTAAACGAGGACATCAGCAGCTCCTTGAAAATGAACACTCAAAACCAGGAATTGATTAAAGAGTGGACATTTACAAACCTGGGCAGCAGTTTCTGTTGTCTGTAACTCTCTGATTGCTTTTATAATGTACTGTGGGAGCCAAGGTAGCCTCAGACTCACTGAAGATGGCCACAGTGATGATTGACCAGCCGGGTCACTGTATTCCTTTCATTCACAGTATGGTTCAGGAGGGAGGGTGTCGACAGAAATGTCTACAGATTTGAGCAGTGTCAATACTAAGAAAAAATTACACAAGGCAATGCTGTAATCTACTATTTAAAGACTACCCCTCCGTAAGCATATAGTGTCTTAGAGCTGCCTGTCCAGAGACCCTTCCAGAGTATATCAAACTATTCACTAGGACAAGACTTAACAATACTACTTAGTTTCCAGTTTCACAGATTTTACCTAAGTCTTTGGAGGGATTTCTAGGAAAAGATAGGGTCAGGAAGGACTGGTCTTGCTGAACCAAGGAAGATCTTACCAAGGAAGTAACACCTTTTGAGGTATCCTAACACTGCCCCATACCCTTAAACACTAAGTAGTAATTTCTCAATGTTAACAAAGGTTGTCTTCAGTTGTATCAGAAAAGGGGGACTATATGTAGCAATATATTATCATAGAATGACAGAATGGTTTGGGTTGGAAGAGACCTTAAAGCTCATCCAGTTCCAACCCTCTGCCATGGGCAGGGACACTTTCCACTAGACTAGATTAATCAAAGCCGCACCCAGATTGGCCTTGAACACTTCCAGGGATGGGAAATCCACAGTTTCTCTGGGCAACTGTTCCAGTGCCTGGATTGCTCACAGACATTTGTGTTGCTTCCCCAACAGACATCTGGGTGGTTAAAATGCCCCCTCAGGTTGAGAGCTTGCGAGCAGGACGCCTCCTGTATTTGAAGTAAGAAGGCTTTGTTGACCTCTGATGAGGTGCCTGTAGCAGACATCAACAACAAGGTACCTTTTGTTGGTCCTGCCGTGATTTTTACCCTCAGTTTCTCAATCTGTTTGCAGCTGGTTTGTGCTCTTAACCTTTCTTCTCAGTCAAGGGATCACCAACAGTGACCAACACTTTCATTTGCAAGAAACTAATGAATTTAATTTTGCCTTGAACTGAGAGTCAAAGTCTCACAAAATCTTCTGAAAGTACCTCTCAAGAAAGAGGAAGCATGCTCTCTCTCTCTCTCTCTCTCTCTAGACTACTTACATATATCTTCACTGTACATTCACTGCCTCGCAGTGCACTTCCAAGTCCAGATTTTCAAGATCACTGACACAAAAAATTAATCCATGTGTTTTCCCAACACTTACAGGTCCAAAAGCATTTATGTCTTTTAAAAGCACTGCAGCTTATCCAGGCTAAAGCTAGTATGTTTCTTCTGCTGAAGTGAAGCAGTAGATGTATTCAAAATATTGTTTGTATTATTGCAACCTGAGTTACAACTGCCTGGGTGAAATTTCCTTCCATCTGTAGCAAGTCTGACTGAGTCATACTGAAACTGAAGTTATAATTTATTTATTGGTGTCAAAGGAGCTCCCTTTCCTTTTAGTACTTGAACGCAGTGAAACATCTCAGATGAACTGTAGTTAATAATAGTTTGTGGTCAACCCGGGGAGGCACTTCAAGCAGTCCTATTTGCTTTCAACCATGTTGTGTTCAATACTATCACTGCTGATGTGGCCAGTGGAGCAGGGAGAGCACCTACATTAATTAAGAGGTTCAGCATTTGAAAGACTACATAGGATTTCAAAGCAGATGAGCACCTGCAGTCTGAAAGCAGAAAACCAGAGATTTGTAAAGGACAAGTGGAGCCTTGGAACTGGGGATGAGGATTTAAAATGGCCTGGTAGCAACTGGGTGGAAAAATAATTCTAAGTTTACAATGTGCCATAATTGCATATGAGGCTGCTTCAAAAGAAGGAATAGCATTCTGGGATGTTTTAAGAACACTGTTCGCTGTAAGACAGAGGAATGAAATTATTCTGCTCTACTTGCCACTGGACAAGCCTCACTTGAAGTACTGTATCCAATTTAGGGCGTTGCACTTAAAGACAGATGTATACCAAGTAGAGATAGAAGAAAGCAGCAGGAATGATCAGCCAAGGAGGCAAGTCTGAATGAAGTAGCCTTATTTCTTTTGACAAAAAGGAAAAGCAAGAAAGAAGGCTGATAATTACCTCGGATCTCATAAAAGTTTTTTTGTTAAAAAGGAGGTGGTCTGTCATCCCCTGAGTCCAAGAGAGAGAGACCCAAAGGAATAAGCTTTCTCCTCAAAAAATTATATTTAAATTATATATAAGGGAGAACAATCTAGTTACAAGATTTATGAAAGCATTAGAGCGAGATAACAAGATACAGGTCAGATTTCAATTAGTGAAGATTTTTTAAGGACAATTTAGGGAAGGGATATGAATTTAGGTGTGGTGGGTTAGGTGTAACTGAACCTTGTTCTTTGAAGCTGACCTCTAAATGTCCCTTCCAACACTAAAACTTCAAAAGGTTGAATTCCACCTTCCCCTTTCTCTGTGCAGTGCTGTAAAATGGGGGTTCAGAGGTGGTGCAAGACAGACATTTAACTTTAAAGAAAATGATCTTTTGCCACGTGTGCTTCAAACATGCTGACTCTTTTCATAGCATCATAAAGATCGATAAGAAATTTGGACCAGGACAATAAATGCTGCAAGGTTAGGAGCTGGAAGAGATTCATAATCCATATCCCTGTAATCTGAGAGTCTGAATTCCTCCTGGTTGCCTAATGTCTATCTGAAACAATAATTAAAAATATATTCTGATGCTGTGATGTTGCCTTTTACTGTTCTCAATGGGAAACATAATGTCAGTCCTTTGCGAGCGGATTGGGGCATGAATTGCATGAACTTTTCACACTGTAATCTAAGACTACTTCCCTTCCCCCCCCTCCCAATAGTCCTTATGGATTTATTGAATTGGAAAACTTTGCCATGAGATTAAATCACATTATCATGCAAAAAATATACCTAAGATGACCAAACTAGCCAGCTAAAATTTACACCATGACTTTCTACAGCAGGGATCTTCCACAAGAAAATCTCCACATTTCATAGACTACATGGCCATGTGGCTATGGAAAGACAAACTTGAAAATGTTTCTCTTATTATTATTCTGTAGACAAACATGGAATCTCTGACTCAGCACAATAAAGCCTTTTTCCAGTCAACACAAACTAATGATTAGGAAGGCTTGGAAAGAGATATGTAGTATTATTCTGAAAATTGCTGCCTGAGGATGCCTTAATGGGGCAACTGGTTTTGAATAAGGATGTGTAAGTCACTACCAATTTTCATCAAGGTGGCCCAGGCCTGTTTATCCTCTTGCTGTATGTGGTGACACGCATTTCAGCCTAGGTGAAAATGTCCTGTCTATCTCCTAGAGAAGCTTAATAATTTATTTGTAGCCCAACTCATTCTAGACTTGTGCACACTGCTCATTCTCTGCACTGCACAGCCGTCTCTTAAAGCAGCAGTACTGCATGCTTCAAACAGCTTTGTCTGACACCCTCCTGGTTTTCATTATATTCTCGTGCTATGTTTTCAAAACAAAAGAAAATGAAGAATCAATACTGAGGAGGTTTGGCAGAGATATCACAACCTTGGTTACAATTGGTACAATTCAGAAACCAAGCTGCCAAAGGCAATTTCACCTCGCTACTACCAAGGTAAGGACACAGAAGAAAAAAGTTGCTCATGACATATCTGTCCTATAGGGTGTTAGGCTAAATATATATAGGTGCTGCTAGTTTAGCAGCACCTCATTAGCTTTCTTCTCTTTTGCTGTTTGGAGTCAGTCTTTGCTGTATGGTAATGCATATGGCATAGGGGAAAACAATATTTCCCCTTTTTTCTCTGTTAAGGAGTTTATGGCTTTACTTTACAAGACCAGGATGATGCTGCACTCCACCAAGAAATGGCTCATGTCACACCTGAAGTCACAGTGGGCTGTATGAGGTGAAGCCACTTGGTCTCACTCCTCAGGCTTTCCATTGTTCTCTTACTTGCTTTTCTACCTGAGCAGGCAGTCCTATATTCAGCTTCAGACTGTAATCATCAGCTCTGCATCCAGATTTTTGAGCTATTAGGGTGCAGCTGGTCCGTGACTCAGCAGTTCTGCTTGCAGTAGGTTTACAGGATCAGTTCCATTGTACCTGAAGCTATCCTGTTTGTGCTGTTTCCAGCAGCATCTAGCTGCTGTGCTGCCAGGGATGCCATCACGTGCATGCTGCACTGCTGTTGATCAGAAGCCTCCTGAAATCTGAATTACCTCTGTCTTTATCCCCACTGTTGCTTTTAAAGCATAGTATACAGTATTAGGAATTACCACTTTTGCTCCTGAAGAGAGGAGCTGCTGAAGACCCAAAAATCAGAAGCAGGTGAGCATATCTGAACTAGGCAGGATAGTTTGGGACTGCAAGACTCAGCTGTGGGAAGGCACGTACAGTCTCACACCCAAACTTTCCCCTTGCATCAAATGAAATTGTTAAATAAATAAAAAAAAAAAGACTAGCATCTTTGATAACTATATGGGGATGGTTAACTCCAACTATGCAGGCAGAAAGCCTTTTTCACATTGGTAAATTCCCACTCTGAAATTTGTGAGTTTCCCATCCTCTGCCCAGCTTCTTTGCACCAAACTACTGTTCTGCAGATCATCTGGGCACTTTCCCATCCAGGTTCTCCCTTTCTATGGCACACAGGGATTTTTAAGGTTTTGTTCTTCCCTACTAAAGGACCTGATGTTCTCTAGTCTTTTTGGAAGAATTTACTGGCTTGGGATGGCTAGGACCATGCAGACTGCAGGTTTTGTCTGCAGATTATGAGATTGGATTAAGTGGCAATTTCTAGACTCCATGAAGTTACTTCTCAACCTGCGTGTCCCCTCACTCGCCCTTTCAGTGTTTTGAAAACTTAATAGTTATCAGAACCACACACTTTATGGCAGTTTCTGGACTGATGAATAGTGTCTTCTATAATGCAAGATTAGAGAGCAAGCAATATGCACGTACCATTACAGGGTAATAGGTTCTAAAATTCAGAGAATCCAGGTTACCTTTTTCCCCCCCATGAATTTGAATGTTCTTTCAGATCCAGGCCCTGAGTATGTTCCTGCTGATAAGTTAGAAAGGCCCAGGCCTTTTTCTCTTTCCCTTAGTAGCCAGGCAAAAAAAAAACAAAAACTGTATATTTTCTTACACTCCAAAATAGACTCAGATTGTCACCTGGGAATCATCTCTGGCCTGTGCTGCCTCCCAGCTGTGTCCAGCACTACTGGTGAGAGAACCTGACCAAAACAGCAGCAGGATATGCCAGTGACTCGACCTTATGGATACACAGCATGGCCATGCTTTATTAGTACAAATGTAGCCTGGGGGAGCCAGAGATGGCTGATCCTGATGTATGTGCATACCAGGAGGCCAGCAAGAGAGAGGAATCACAGAATCACAGAATCACGGAATCACAAGGTTGGAAGAGACCTTCAAGATCATTGAGTCCAACCCAACCCTAACACCTCAACTAAACCATGGCACCCAGTGCCACATCCAGTCTTTTTTTAAACACATCCAGAGATGGTGACTCCACCTCCTCCCCAGGCAGGCAATTCCAGTTCTTTATCACTCTTTCACTGAAAAACCTTTTCCTAATATCCAACCAATATTTCCCCTGACGCAGCTTGAGACTGTGACCTCTCATTATGTCAGTTGCTGCCTGGAGAAAGAGACCAACCCCTACCTGATTACAACCACCCTTCAGGAAGTTCTAGAGAGTGATAAGGTCATCCCTGAGTCTCCTTTTCTCCAGACTAAACAACCCCAGATCTTGAGGAAAAGGTGCATGTGTATATGAAAATGCAGACATGCATCTGTTGCACAGCATACAAGCAGTGGTAGCAATGGGCACACAGTGGCACGAGCATTAGCTTTGTTAAAGTCCAGAGGAGATACTGAGAGGGTCCTCAGCAACAATAGGTTCTGATTTTCATTTTGTACAGCCAGTGTTGTTGTGCCTTCAGTGCTCTTTGTACTTATACCAGTCTTAGCAAGCAAGCAGAATATACTTTCTCATGCTCTAATTGAGCCCTCATTTTGCTGCAGAGGTAGCAGAAGTGCTGGAATACCTACAGTGCAAGCAGGAGCTGCCTCATAAGAACATACTAGCTCATACTAGAAGTCTCTTTAGTCCATTTCTCTGTCTCTCGTAGCCCCCCATAGCAGATGCTCAGGGACTAGCAGGGCATGCATCATATATCCTGAAGACAGCAGCTGAGCAAATCTGGGACAAGAAAGACTTGAATAAAAAAGTGTATTCATCATTTTTAGAGTTTGGGCTTCATCCATGTGCTCTGGCAAAGGAAAAGAGTTTTCTGTTTGCGTGCATCTCATCACTCCTGCCATAAAAGCTAATGGCTCCTTCTGGCCTGTTGCATGAGGAGTAGAAATGGTACCATCCAAAGCAAACTCTGCTGTAGAGACCCCCACAGTTCTGCCCCTCCACAAGCCTGGCACAGCACAGCTCCTCACAAGCTGAAACAAGAGAGAGGCCTTGCCTTTTGATGGCTTTGTAACAAGACCTGTAAGAGTATGCAGGTCTGTGGCACCTGGGGATCACCCAGTCCACGTGAGGCTGGATAGAGAGCATCCTCCTCCAGCGTACTTTACCTCCACCACAGCCCAAACAAGGAGCACCCTGTGCACACAGACATCTCTGCTCAATATGTGAGTGTCACACATCTCCCTGTGGCCCTGGAAAACCTTGCAGTTCTTGGCTCCTCTGCAACAACCCTGTGATACAGTCCTGCTACCACCTTGTGGGCCCTAGTTTTCTCAGTGTTCTGGGGAGCTGATGGCAAATGTCCCATCACAAATGGAAGAGGGTACCTGGAGATGGCCCATCCACTTTGAAATATTCTGGTTTCTTTCTCAGAAATTAGGTGTAAACAGAGCAGGCCAAAGAGGCATGCCTGAATATACAAGAGCTTCTGCTACTACTGAGCTTCTGAGCCCACCCTTGAGAAGCATGTTCAACTAACAGAGGAGAAAGGAGGCCAGAAAGTGGGTGAAGGAAAGAAGAATGAAGGTGCTAATGGAATAAATCAGTTTCCTAGTATCTAATGGCCATAACGCATTTGCAGAGCTAAACATGACCTTTGAGTATCCTCCTGTAACATGTCAGCCCCCCAGAAGAGCATCAGCAATTTAACAGACTTTACTCTTTGTCTCACTTTTCCTCTCTTTTTCATATAAGTGATCCTCAACTTTTGCCAATAATGTGGTAAAAGAGAGCCACATCCCACGTAGAAGTAGTTCTTGCCCAAACACAACTGTGCAGAAAGTGTTTTCATCTATGTGTGCATTTCTGCTGCGGTTGCTCACTGGAATATTTTTGCTATAACAGTACAATTTTGAGCTTTATCTCAGCTTCAGTGAGTGGAATGCTGCAAACTTCAAAAACACCGTAGCTTTGAAACTGCCTCTGCCCCTTCTCGACATCTTCTCGACATCTTCTCACTATCCCCAAACACAACATATTTGCAAGAGCACGTAGTGACAGGACAAGAGAGTGTGGCTTCAAACTAAAAGACAGAAGGTTTAGTTTAGACATTAGGAAAAATAATTTATTGTAAGGCACTGGGACAAGTTGCCCAGATAAATTTTGAATGCTCTGTGCCTGTAAGTGCACAGAGGTTGGATAGGGCTCTGATCAACCTGGTCTAATGAAAGGTGTCCATGCCCATGGCTGGGAAGCTGGAACTAGATGAACTTTGAGGTCTTTTCCAACCCAGACCACTCTGCAATTCTATGAACATTCCCACAGCTCACATCATACATGTAGCCAGTATTAATTGCCTCATTATAACAAGACAGGCAAAACTAGCATTGAAGAACACAGTAAAAATTACAGAAGATAGCACTAGAGCCTGCCAGGTGCAGCCCTGTGGCTGAGAGAGTGGCCCAGTTTGTGCTGTAGTCTTGCAAGCCCCAAGTGTGTGCCACATTATTTTGCCCAGACAGAGCAAAGAGCCAGGAGCACTTGTTTGTCCTATTGTCATTCAAAATGAGATAGTTTGGTACAACCATGCTGCCAATGCTTTTGTGTCAGAGGGCTCATCTCTTGTATGTGCCCTACAGCCCCTGTTACACATGTGACTTCCACCTCTGAGCATGGGCTGGGTGTGGGAAGGGCTGGCCTTTTGTGAGCCATTTCTTGCCATCCTGGCCCTACAGCACGAAGTCATGATGCCTGCAGTTGTTTCACATCATCCCCTGGTGGGCTCAGACTTCCTCCTCTGAAAGAAGGGTATGTTCTGGAAGAAAAGAAGGATGGACACCAGTTTAATATCAGTGCTTGGCTGCGAGTGCTCCCCTGAACGCTGTCAGCACCGCTCAGCGAGATTTGCCTCCCTGCAGCCAGCACCTCTGTGCTGTGCTGAGCCCTTAGCTCCAGTCATCTTTAGTCTTCCCTATCCCCTGTGCTATTTATGCTCTCAGCTGTCTTGTCTTTCTTTTTTCTTTCCCTGCCTCTCCCCATTTCTTTTTCCTTTGGGACTTCTCTTTGCCTCTCCCCTTCAGGCTTCCTGTCTCCCCTCCAAGCTGGCACTTCCGACAGCAGGAATTTCAAGATATGGTATGCTCATACATTTTGTATTAACTCTAGGGGCTCTTAAGCCTTCTGACATCATGAGGTTACACAAACTAGCAAGCACTGTAGTCCAGGAAAGCACCTGGAAGTAAGAGAAAAGGAGGGGGGGAAATTAAATGCTTAGCAACAGAAATGCCACACTTTTGAAGTATTAACTAGCTGTTCATTCAATCGCAAAGGGTTATTGCATTAAGAACTCACATCAGAATTAAGCAGGAGAGAAAAAACACTTGCTGGCGAAAGGCTGAGGATAAACCCAGCATTTCTTTATCACTGCCTAGGGTAAAGAAAAACCTTAATTACAATACTTGTCTTTGAATAATATTTCAGTCATAACAGCACATTTCTCAGATTCTGCATGATAAGTGCATTAATATTTATTCATTTTCTGTGACCTTTAGATAATTCCTAAGGGTCCTATTTTGCTAGCACTGATGTTTGCTTATTTTTTTATGCTTCTTCTGTACAGTGGTCCAAAGCTTCATCACCATATATCAGCATCTTTCTTGTCTTTGGAAACCTATTCTTGTGAACAGGGTGAAAGAAACGTAGTGCTGATTTTGTCCTCAAACCTCAAAACTAATATTTAGGAGTAGAGACCTCCTGCTATGGTAGACCCTGGTGGACCTCAGATTTAGTATAGACACTTATAGAGTACAGAAATTTATTCCTGTGGAAACTGTTGGCACTGCGAAAGACTTGCAGTCACCCTTTTTTCACTAGTTCTCCTTTCAGTCTCAAATGTTTGTCATTCACTGGTGTGTAGTTCCCTTTGTCAACTTGAATACACATCCGGTTTGCCTTACACAGGAGGGCTGCTGTAGAGACTACAGGAGGGAGGCTGTGTCCCTTTGATTTCACTATTTAGAAACACGTACTTTGCACTTCTAATATTTGCACTAGAATTTGCCTCATTCACCCACTGACATTTAAACTGAAGGGGGTTTGGTAAATTTTTATAACTTAAAATATGGCCAGGTAAACATCCATTTTCAGTGTTCAGGCCACCCTCTTTTCAAAACATTTGCTTTCTATGAAAGAGTTTGTATTTCAAATCACATAAAATCCCATTGATTTCCAGTTATAAAAATAGGGTAGAGAAGACTCAATATTCAGACACTGGCACCTGGACAGTGGATTTTGCTGAACTCATTTACAAATTGCATTTTGAGCAAAAATACTGTTGTATTAAAAAGTATGACCTAGATAAGATCACTATCTTCTGAATAGATTACAGGCAAAGAAAAATCTGTAGTTCTTCACCTAATGTCTGAATGCATATTTACAAAAAAAAAAGAGCACTCTAAATTTCTAGAAGCAAGTACATTTGGATGAGACTATGTCTCTCCTTTTTGGTATGCCAGATACTGAACTCCTAATCATACTGTTCAGTCTTTGGGGATAAAAATGCAATTCTGAGAAGAGTGTAAATGCCCTTTATGCAAAGAAAAGTCTCTTATCTGCAGTAATTTGGTGAATAGGTTCTGTGATGATATCTGAAGTGCTGTGCTTCACCCACGGAAACTCTGCCTTCCACCTTTAGTTTTTTGGATCAGTAATTTCCAGAATCTGAGAGATAGCTAGGCAGAGAAATTCCAGAGTGGGACGCTTACCTGTATATCAGTGGATCACTGATATACAAGTCTCTTTTTCAACTAAACAATTTAGAAAAACAAAAGACATTATCTTTCTGGATGGTTGTATTTCTTTCATAAGGAACGTCAGTAGATAAGGGTGTATTTCTGTTCTCAGCTAAGGAGCATTTTATCATGCAAAGGCATCAAAATACTATCTAATCATACACTTGTCCCTGTGGAAAAAAAAGATTTTCAGAAGCTGAAAGAGACAAATGCAACAGCCTTAGTATTTAAAAATCTTCTATTGACAATACAGGACAACAGTGACATGTTAAAAATAAATATAGGCTTTGGGTTTTTTGTAAATACAAAAGATACAAATCTTAAAATTCAAATTAATTTCACCTACATTTACGAACCGAGAAGAAGCCAGACTAGTTGTGAAGATTTCGATGAGGAGTATTCAAAGAGACAAGAAGAAATGCCTTTTGCTTAAAGTAGGCAGTAGTGTAAAGCCTAATTTTTACTTTGTACATGTCCTTGGATTTATGATCTGATTTTCAGCTATTCTTAATATTCACAGGAGCTGAAGAATTTTCTTTAAAACCTGGAGCGGTCACTATTCCCACATTTTAGGCACTATATCGATCAAACCCATTTCCAAGACAGCAGTCCCAAATCCCTCCCAGAGCTTGGAGCCCAGATGCCTCAGAGCACTGGAATGATGGATCTCTTCCTGGGAGCAGATTACTGGAGCATAAACACCGTGAATGCCACTCTAGCAGTGTACCAATCACTGATGCTGTATCTGGAAATGGATTCAATATATTTGGTTGTTTCAGAGCATCTTATTTCAAAGACAAGGTTACTCCCCCCAGTATGTGAGAAAAAATATTCTGGCTGATGCAACTAAACATGTTACACCTATCATGGGTTCAAATATCAGAGTATTTGTCTCAGTAGGAGTAGTCATGCCCTGGATCCCAGGGAGGAGTACCCCGATGAGAGCCTACCTCAGTGACCAGCCAAGTATGATATAGCATTTGGGACCAAGAACAGACATGCTTCACGTGCAGTTCAGCATGCAGTACAGCCTTCCTTTTAATCATGCAGAAATCTAAATTCACAGCCACTGTGAACATTAAAGGGAGGTGAAAATCTGTCATTAACCCATGCACTGGCTTTCTCCTGGCTATACTGATGAAGGATAAACACAGCAACCTTGTCTAATATTTTATTTTAATTAGAGTAAAAGTAAACTGCAATAAGCACACAACACAGGGAATTAACAGAAAATTAAACAAGTTCTCTGTGTAAACCTGTAAAAACACTCTGAGGCAATTTGAATTCTTCATCAGGCTGGGGACTGTACACGTATTTCCTTCTTAATTTATTTTATTGAGTGCTCATGTTTCATTCCTAAGCAGGCCTGCTTGTATTGATTCGATCTCATGTTCAGTGAAGTGTGTGTGTGCAAATGTCTCATGGGAGCAAAACCTGAAAGATAAAATGGTCTTTTTTTGGCCAGACCACACACCCTTGGAGATTTGCCTGGCCCAAAGAGGATGTTATTGCACAAATGGCACAATCTCTTTTTGAAGACTAGAGGGGAACCCATGAAACAACATTTGTGCATTGCAGCTGAGAAAAGCTCTAATTTGTACTGCTTATCTCTGATCCATGCAGAACAGATCTGAGAGGAGGATTTTGCCCTTAATTTGTTCCCTGGTGTCTACACATTTTGAGTGTGTTAGATCAATGAATGATGCTACATTCCATATGTGCCACAACACGTAAACCAGGCTAGGTACACTGAAGATGAAGAGGCAGCATCAACTTTGAACCTCCTGTTTGTAAAACAACTTTAAACGTTAGGCAGATGAGTTTGCAAAAAGAATTAATTAGCAATAAAGACCAAAGGCACACTCTGTGTGAATAAACAACATAGATTTAGATCTTAGTTAAAACTTGGTGAATGTCAACTAATAAGGAGGTCTGTAGAGTCTGTCAGGCTTTGCAAATCCTGCTTTTCTGAAAGGAAAAGTATTACTGCTCACAGAAGAAAATGCCTATATAAGGTTTGAATCTGTGTGGTGGAGTGAGACCTGCAGCTCAAAGATTCAGTGTCTTTAGCTGAATGAAGATCTTTTCTGTGAAAAAGATCTTTTTATAGCTGTTTTTTATTTAGCTAGGGTTTTCTCCTGGGAGGGCAGGAGGGCGTTAGCTCAAGAATTCACTTGATAGATTTCAGATCAGCAGCTAATCTGTCACTTCAAGAGGTGACAATGACAGGAGGGAAAGACTTCCTAATTTATTCATAAAATACTTTATCTGTCAATTCCATTTATTTAGTTCATTCTTCATAGGTAAAAGTATTGAAAAAAGGAAATTAATCCTGACCTTGGAGGTGAGAAGTGGAATGCTGATAACTCCAACTCTGGGGGCATGAGTAGGCCAGGACTTTTCTCACCCAAGAGTGTAAAAAACATGATAGACTGATATTATCTCATGCATTTTACCCCTTGAATTCTTACTGATACCACAATACCACAGAGGCTTTACTGACTTATTAACAACACTTACCAGAAGCTCATATTCAGTATAGCGAGTCACAGCCTTGTTTGTTTTTTTGGCATAGCACAAAAATGCCTGTGGTACATTTTGTCTGCCATTGTGCCCTTGCTGCCAATGAAAAGATTACATCATGTCAGAAATGCCAGAATTTTCTGAAGGAATTCTTTATAACATGTAAGAATTCATATATATTTTTCAGTGAGCTGCAGCTTATTTTTAAGTTCATCACAGTCTGGAAAGAATTATTGTGTGATTTGCTGGGCAAAGAGTCTGAGCAGCAAGAATTCATTGGGCAAACCCCAATATAATTTTCTTCTTTGATAAGTGTTGGAAAAGCACTTAGAATTTAATTTCAGTAGGACTCTCATGTCCTTAAACCTTAGGTGATGCAGCATACTATTTATGGAGGTTACTATGATACTGTGCAATTACATTTTGATTTCACAGTGGTAATATGGAAGAGGTTTTTGTTGCTGAAAGTTAATTCTTCATAACATAATAGAGTCTACTTATTTAGCCACTTTGACTTACTATAACTCTGCTTTTAATTGAAGACTTTTTCATCACCAACCTCCCTTACTAGACATTACAGGAACACTGAGTCTGTGCAAAATGAGGTATGAAGATTCAAGAACTCTCTTTCAGCTAGTGGAGATGGAGTGAGTTTGACCAGGAGCTGAACACCTTATTTACTGATCTGAACTATCTTCTGAGGTGGTATCTGGGCCATCCCTGGAAAAATTCAAGGTCAGGCAGGGTGGGTCTCTGAGCAACCTAGCTGAAGATGTCCCTGTTTATTGCAGGAGGAAGGGGAGGGGAGATTCTTTAAAAGTACCTTCTAAATGAAATTGTGTGATGCTATGAGTCTGTGCTTCGCTTAATATGGTCTTTAGAGACATTCCCAGCCTTTATCTGCCAGATTTCAATCTTTAAAATTCAGATGGTTTGCAGTGACAAAGCATATAGAGTTTGGATCATATGTAGTATTTTTACAACTGCTCCAAAACTTATTAAAGAGTAAATCTTCAAAAATGATCTCTAAACCAAAATACCTAGACCATAAAGTATGTTTTAAAAGGCATGTAATTTTACCAAGTTTGAGTTTATTTTTCTAGGGCTTTTTAGGAGATCTGTAGAAAGTGCATCTTGACATGGCAATGCTTTCTTGTCAGGTGTCACTTTACATCAAAGCATGGATATGTTAATATTTCTCAAAATATGGGAAAAATACATAACAGTATCCCTTTCCTTAATTTCAGTTTTGGAATGGCAAATAGGTTTTTTAACTAACATATATTAAAAAAAAAGTAAAGACAGCAGCTAGAGGCATGTATTTCTCATGAAAAATACAGGTTGTTTTTTTAAAAACAGCAAAAGATCATTGCACCAGCAAACAGAGAGCTACTGTGAAAAGCAAAGCATGTCACCATGTGAATTTCAGACAAAATCTTCAATTGTTGAGATTTTTGTGTATAAGACATCTCTCTTGAGACATACAGGAACGGAAAGCAACAGTATTTTATATAGCTGGTGCTGCTCAGCAACATCAGGGATGAAGAGTTTTCTGTGAAAGTTTCACATCTTGGTTGTCTGGCTTTCAGTTTTCCTCATTCAGAAGAGAAGGACAGAGAGAACAGTGCACAAGGTAGAGTCACCCCAGTACCCAGCTGGGATGCAGCTGAAGTGCAGAGCAGGACCTTTGAGCTGAGAGCTGTTCCCTGATCACACCATTTAGACAGGAGAAGAAAGTCTTATGTACTTCCCTTCATAATTAGACCTCAGCCTCTTGTTACCTTTTTCTTCATTCACCATTGCTCAAATTGAGTTTTACAATTGTTTCCTCAATCTAATATTTTTCCCTAAGTATTTGGTGTGAACCTGAAATATCTGAAATTGCTAGATGGTCTCCAGCTCAAATATTTGTCAGGCCCAGGACTCCATATTATATAAAACACATGGGAGCAAATGCACTCAATACTGCCAATATGACTTATGTTCAGCAAGTTCAGTACACACTGACAACCAAGATAATGCATAAAGATGATATTTATATCAAGGTTTAAAAAAAATCAGTTCTAAAGGGGATACAAAGAAGTGTGTATTTAAATGTAAGTCATGACTTAGTTATTGATTTCTCTACTCAGTTATGCATGAGTATGTCATTAGGAGATGTCAGACCAGAACATCAGTGAAAGTTTCAGTCTTTGAACTGAGCTAATGGTCACAGTGACTGTGAANGCCCATGCATGAATGTATGATCAGAGATGTAAATATGCATGTAAATATGTTATCAGATGTAGGTACATGTATTTACAAATGCATACATGGAAAACTAATGAAAGACAAGCAAAGCAGCTGAAATTACTTCTACATCTCCATTCACAGGTCTGCATGTGTCAGAAAGGGCCACCAGCGCTGGCCTCATTGCAAAAGCTACTCCACGAGTGGCCAGAGCTCCAAGTGCCCTTGTGTCACTGGAAACCAGAATTTTGGAGGAACTTGCTGAGACATGCAGGAATCTAGTTTCCATTAATCTGTGAGACATTTGAGCAGGTAATGACCACTACTGTTAATGCAAATTATGCATGTAGGGCCATGTGAGACTCCATTGGGAGCTGTACCATAAAGGCAATGCATTTGCAGGTGTAAGGATCACATCTCAATTTAATTAAGTAAATAGATTAATAAAATGGGGCATTATAGCTCTTCTGCATGAAAAAATTAATGTTATCATCCTAAAATTGGGGCAAAGCTCAGCAAATGTCTGGAGACATAAGGGAGAAATACTAGGGACAGAGAGTGGATTTTTGCAGTAGCAAAGTCATATTTGGGTTACCTTTTCACTGATTTTGTCCTCTGGCTTCTTCAAAACAAATGGTTAAGAGTTCCAGCTATATCTCCTTTCTTCTACATCTCCTCTTTGCAAAGCATATTACAGTAGAGAGCTTCTCCATCTGAGCAATTTGCAACTTCCCTTCCGTGTGGGACACCAGGCAGAGCTGTACAAGCAGTCATGATTTATCTATTTTTAAGCTATTCAGCAGCACCACTTTGCATGGTATCTGGCTGAGATGGAGTTCATTTTCCCCCAGCAGCCCTCACAGTGCTGTTCTTTGCATTGGTAGCTGGAAAGGTGCTGATAACACATCAGTATTTTGGCTACTGCTGAGCAGCTGGCACAACATCAGCGCTGTTTGCTCAACCAGCAGGCTGAGGTTGGACAAGATCCTGGGTGGGGACACAGCTAGGCTAGCTGACCCAAATTAACCAAAGGGATAGACCATGCTATATGACATCCACTCAAACATAACAGCTAAAGGGAAAGGAGGAGAAAAGAGGAGACACTTGTTGTTTACAATGTTTGCCTTCTGGAAGAACTGCCAGGTGTGCTGAAGCCGTGCCTCGGGAAGTGGCCAGGCATAACTTGCTGATGAGAAGTAGAGAATAAAATTATTAGTTCTTCTCTTTACTTGTGTGTGTGCAAACTTTGGCTTTTGCTTCAGTAAACTGCTCTATCTCAACTTAAAAATCAGTTTTCATCTTATTTTCTCTCTGCTGTTCACCTGGGAGGAGGGAGAGATAAAGTGGCTTGGTGGGTACCTGTTGGCCAGCCATGGTCAGTCCACCACACATAAATAGTACACAGACCTAGTCACAGATCTCTCTAGACTGCTGCTACAGTTTGCCAGAGTGAAGGAAAAAATTGTTGCTTGTGCTTTCTCAGGATTTTTTCCAAGACATTCCTGATCCTCTTGGGTGACTGGAGCTGTGTGATGGCCTGAGAAAAGTGGAGCACAGCTCAGCAAATAAAAGCAAGGGTTAATGAGTATAGTTTGTAATTTCAGATTTACCAAAAGATGTAAGGAAAAAGTGTCAGTATCTGCTTTGTCCACACCTACAGGTTTTTGGCCCTAAGACAATTCAGAGAAGAAAGTTTCTAGGAATGGGGAGAACACTCAGGTTACGTGCAGAAAGTGGATGAGCCTCAGAATGTAATATGGACCCAAAATCAGGGTGATTTCTAGTTACTGAGGAGCTACATTAGATGTCCCGCTTTGCTTTCTAAAATTCTTTGTTCCTGCTTGCAAACAGAAACTTAATTTATAAAAAGACTGGTTAACCCAAGTCACATTTTGAGTCATAGAATTATTTTACTTTTTTCTTTTTTTCACTGTATCATCTTAAGAGTTGATTGCTTTATGCTGGCTGAAGAGTGTTGCTCTTGGACCACTTTAGAAATACACTACTAACTGTACCTTGCTGAAAAATGCAAAATACTTGCCGTAATATGGAAGTAGGTCTAAGAAACTGAGTGATAAATTCTATAATGAGATATACAAGTGAGGCAGGTGATTTGGTTAAACACAGAAATAATGCGTCATGCTGGATTTTCGTTTTCCTTGTTTGGTAACTGCATGATTGTGCCAAAAATATTTTTTATTTTTAAATTAGATAAAGAAAACCCCATTCAGTTCTGCTTTCAAAATAAGAGTGTTTTACCAGTTATATTTATATTCATTGAATTCCAGGTTTACATTTCAGAAGCAGTAGGGTACTCACTTTGATGCTGAGATTAGAAAAATGTCCACCCTTATTTTTTCCAGCACTGAATTGAACATAAAATGCTTTCTGAAGATTCAGTTGGGCTTTTTCAGCCAAATTTACTTAAGCATGCCTGTTCATTGTGGAGCTGAGGAAATGAGGAGAGGATGAAGAGTGCTGAGGATTGTTTTTTTCTATGTCTGCAAAGCATTTTTTATCATTTTCCTTTGAAGTCTCTGAAAGTTATCTCGTGTTTGTATTAATTTTTTATATGAAAAGAGAAACTGATTTGTCTTTCTAGGGACCATTTTAAACATCAGAGGATGTGAAGAGAAGGAATGAAATCCACCTGACTAAACAAAGCCCAGCACAATAAATGAAGACATTGGAAGGGTTTGTTTTAAATTCTGACTTCACTCTTGCAATAGTGCTACCTAAATTTACCTCCTAAATAAATGAACACTGCAGCTCCCACTCCAGTGAGAGAAATTTCTCCATGCATGCCTCAAGGTTTGTTCTGACTTATAACAGCTGGATTTCAGAGCAGCATCCGTGGGATAAAATAAAAAAAAAACTGCAGAAAATACAGGTATAGCATCTTTCATGATGCCTAGTTAGGAACAGAAGGAATTTCACTACCTGTTAAAGGGTTTTATGAAACTGCAGCGAGTTCTGCATCTGTTTCTCTGATTGATCCTGTATGGGAACACAATGCTCAAGTTAGTTTTGTTTTCAGTGAAAGTTAATCCCTCTCTTATTTCAGCCTTATCACAGAGCACCCCAACGAGTTTATTTTAGAATCTCTTAGATTTGCTTGGCCCTAAAAAACAGGAGAAAGATAATTGAGTGTATGGGATTTAGTCTTTGTAACTCAAATGTCACAGAAAGTCATAAAAGTCACGACCTTCTGTGCTTGATTTCCTGATGATATATGACACATATGTCTGCCTAATTTAGTGCTTATTAAATGAATAATGTTAATGGTTAAGGAGTATGAAGCCTTAATTAGATTTTGCAAGCAGCTAACTACTGTAGCAAAAAGAGCTCTTTATCCGGTATTTACTGCAAACATACCAGAATGTCACCACTATAATCTGAGAAGACTAAAGCCAATACAGAAGCTGCAACCTTTGTTAAAAATTAATGGGTTATGTGTCATTTTTAAAAATGGATTTTGATGTTTTTCACAGGTGGAGTTTTATTTTTTTATGGAGTCTTGAAAATGAATGATTATGGGAGACTAGATGTAAGAGAACCAACTAAGAAGGATGCTTAGCAGTTTGTTTAGAAACACTTCCAAACTGAGCTTCTCTACATCTTTTAAACAGGTTGCATTAGTTTATGTATCTACTTCAGAGTTAAAGTTGTTGAAATGATGCATGAAATACACTTGCAATTCAGTCACAAATGACTGACCATAGATTTACTGCTACTCTTACCACCATAACAGAAGATATTTACAAATATTTGTTGCCCAATATTCACAGTATTCAGATCACAGTCTGTGATTCTCTAATGTTGTCCAAATTTGTACCTGGAATGCATTGTTCATTACTCACTGTTCATTTGTTAGTCATAACTCATTATCTTTTGTTAAAGTTTCAGTCAGCTAATCAAGAAGCAGAAAATATACTGTATGACCAACATCATCCCACAAATAATGATTAATCAAAATGAGCAGTTCCTGAATGGCAGAGTGACTAAAAATCATTCAGCTAAACCAGTTATCAACGACATAAAATACTCATGTATTGACACCAATCAAGAGGGGTTTGCAAATGAGTCATGAACCAACAGCCAATTTAATTTGGGTTTCCTAACAGCAGTAGTAAATGAGTCTTTTGACATAAAATACTAAATTTAAGTGTCATAATTCCCTTTCTTTAAATACTACTTCTGCATGCCTTATCAGAATGAACTGGGCAGTCTACAGTTAGCTGTAGAATTGCCACTGTCTTTTGTGGGATAAGGATTAGCACCTCTATGTGTTTTAATAAAACTACCTGCAAGTTAATGCTTCCTTGGCTTGTTTTCTCTGTAAGGAGCTATAACTTCTTGTTTCCATGGTCTCATCTTGGGTCTCACTCACCATTTGGCATTATCTTATACTATTTTAGCAGAAACTCCATTTTGTTGATTGAATGAGACATTTCTGGGCTGAAAACGTGACCCCATATCATTGTTCTAGTTACACATTTAAATTGATCATTTTTGTCTGAATTCAAACTAAAGAATATTTTTTCCATCCTTTAACTATATTTCAGCACTCTATGCATCATCATTTTGAAAGACCAGAATCCCCTGCATTAAGGTAGTTCCATTATACAATGCATTAATATGTTGAATGGATTATCTACTCCAAATCAGACTCCAGTAAGTCATGGCCAAATTACATACTGCATCTGAAAAGAAAGTGGTTAAATTTAAAGATGTTCTGAAAAGACTGAGCAAAATATAAAGACACAGGATTTACCTTGGAGCTCTCCAAGACCTTACCATCATCTCTGAATTATGTGATTTTTGGAGGTCCAGTTTGAATTAGATGCAATTCCATTAAATAAAAGTGACAGTGGAAGATATGGTTTCAACCTGTTATATTTAATTATTTTCATGAGAAAGGTGATCATGATGCATTATGCAGTTCCTTTTCTAGAACAGGTACATTGAGATGTTCTGAGTTTCCTCTTCCAGCTGATAAATACAGGCATGACATTTTGCATGAGCCAGGAGATCTAGTTAACTCAGAATTGTTGGAATAAGAAAAGCCAAGAGCTTTTAGCATTGCCTAAACAAATATTGCCATTATTTACCGAGAAAGAGAATTCTTATTTTTTGGTCTCATCTGGAGATCTGTAGGTATGAGAGGCCATAAACATAACCAAATTTAGGGCCAGAGGAGGACAACACCTGCATGTTATTGCATGATGTCTACTAATATCCTGGTAAAAAGCATTTTGCTTTACATGTGAATATACAGCATTATTGTCATACATTATGTGAACACCCAATAATTTATTAAACATATTTTTCAGAACAATACTGATATTTTAAGTAGTTTTTTGAACATCAAAGAACAAACTAAGAGCAGATTTTTTTTTTTTTTGGCTATAAACCACATATACTGCTTGCTATGTTGCATTTACAATGTAGTAAGTGTTTTTAAAGAAAAAACAAGGAGAGTAATACTAAGTGAAGGCTTGCAAATGATAAACAATTCACCTGCTACCTAAATCTGAAGGAAAAAAATCCTTAGCATGGATATACACTTGTCAGACCCAGTGAGAATAATTGGTCTAATGAGCTGCTCTTTTTCATAGGGCTGGAAAAGATGTTGGTTCTGCAGTGTAATTCTCCTCAATTTTCCCTCCTCTCTGAGCTCTACTGCCATCATACAGAGCTATTTGTTGGAGAAATTGCCAATTTTTCCCATTAAAGGAGACTGCTTATCGTTCTAGCTTTCCTAATTTCATGTAGCAGACGATACCATGCATTTAAGAGAGCTCAGAGTGACCTTTCATGCATGATTTTGATGCTTTTTATTGAGAACTGCTTCATACACACACATCCTTTAAAGCAGAACAAATGTTCATATATATATACAAGAAAAAACTCTTAGAAGCTACAACATGTTGATGGTTTTCATTCTTTAATTCATATGGCAATAGGTTTTGAAGATTAACTACAAATGTCCTACTTCTGATATTTTGCACGTCTTTTGTTTTGCTAAGTGCTTCCATCCGTGTTTTCATATGAAAATAGTGTAACAAGACTGGAAAAAAACCGTGAAATAGGATGGATTTTTTAACATAAAAAAAGCAGCTTCTACTACTTAATTGTTTAACAATGGAGAGGTGAATACAAAAAGCGAGAGGAAATGAAAGTACACTTATGATGAGAAAATCCATGACCATTGGCTTGCAGAGAAAATAAGTACCTAATCATCATACATGGAAACACTTGCTCATTATATGCTAAAACATAAATTGTAAGGATGTATAAAAACTCTCTTTCAATTGTCTAGCCTCATATTTATGCTCCAAGCAAAATTTGAAATGCTATGACTACATATGGCCTAACTGTGCCTGAAGGGATAAACTCAGATGTTTAGAATAAGAATTTTCCCAATAAATAGTGGTACAATCTGGTGATTTCAGAGCTTTTGCTGGCTAACTCCAGATAAAAGAGAAACTCCTTTTAATCCAATGAAATTATATCATTTATACACCATGTCACTGCAATCAAGCCATGTAAGTCTACAAAATCCTATTAAATATAAATAGTTCTCTCTTGTTCTTAGTGCCATTCTTATGATATTTATTTCCTTGTGCTTTCTACTCACAAGTGAAGAGATGTCAGCTACTGAAGAGATTCTTGTTGCTGTTGCAATGGGTTTGTTCTTTCTCTGTTTTACCTTGTATTTTAGTGGCAATAATGGAGTTTACTGAAGCCTGGGTAGCTGTATACCCAGAGCAGCAGAAGGACGCCATGGGTGATTGCCTCCTTTACTGCATAAACTGTAAATATTTGTTTGTGCCAGCTATGCCACATAGTATAACCCAGTACCTTCAGTAGCTGAGCATGTTCTAAAAGGCCAAGGAAGTCTCCTGCTTGACCCGTTCTGCATTGTTCCATGTTTCCCTAAAATGGAAAGTAAGGAAAATCACTCTGAATGCATCCAAGTTTAAGGGTCTTAGCAAGAGGACACATGCAAATGAACTGCAAAAGCATGCCTGGGGTCTGACAGTCATTTCTCCATAAAAAACATGAACAGCTTCCATTCACAAGTGAAGAAATACCTCGTTTGTGCTGTAAAGGAAGACTGGCTTGAGGTCTACAGTCAGTTCTAAAGCATACATTAAAGATTTGTCACTGTGGGATCTAGCTGTGATCTCTGCAGAGATTTGCAGAAACGTGTATTGGTGTGACTGTGCAGAAGCCCCTGTGAATCTGAAGAAGTGTTAATAAAACAGAATGTAGCAAGGAATATGTTTTGGTGTTAAAATTTCCAAACACTGCTAATAAGCAATAAGCCATCATTTATGGCTCAGAACTGGAGCCAGAATCTTTTCCATTTGAATGTGACTTGTGACTTTATCCATTTGGGATGACTTCCCTGCCAATATATACACACATATATAAAAAGACTTTCAATGGTATTACCCCAGTGCAAGCTTTGCTTCTAGGATAGAATTGAGTTCACAAAAATGTATCCAGAAGCATATATACCTATAAGTCATACAGATATTGATAGCCGTAACAAAATCATGTTTTCTCAGTTTAGAAATTAGGACCAGTGTGTATATATATATACACACACACACACACACACACACACATATATATATATATAACTTTTGCAATTACATTATAAAATATTGCTGATGCCATTAAAGAACAAAATAACATGAGGACTGTAGCTATCCTGGTAGTGTTAACATCTACTCACTAGCTGGATTAATTATTCCAAGAACATTTCATGTTTCTTAGCACTGATCAGAATTTTTTAATTTTCTAGAAAAGCACATTGATATTGAGCATACTACACAGATAATTTGATTTTTCAGAACAACCAATGAGAGGCCATTTCAAAATCTTGGATAATATGAGCAATTTGAATATCAGTGGGAATCCCTGATTGCAGGGAATTCTGACATCACTATATAAGAGTCATCTAAGAATTTACTGTACTATACAGGACAACTTGAAACAGCAGTATCTATAATTTCTGTTGTACATTGAGGTCATAGGATAGTTGCAGCTAAATGCAGGTAAACAAAGTTTATCCATTTCTGCTTTAGATCATTTGGAGTTCACTTATCAATCACTATTAAGCCTGTGAAACTAAACCTGTGGATTTATCCACTTATGCGCCATGCAAGTGAATTTCCCTAGTATAATGATGTTAAGGACTGTGACTTTCACAATACGTGACATTTGCACATCTAACATGCTAGGTGGTATATGGATCATTAAAAGTCAAGGTCAAAAATGGAGTGTCTAAAACAAAGCAAAACAAAGCAAGGTATCTGTGTCCACTCATTAACTTGGCATTGATATTTATTTTTCCTGGTCCTTCATTTAATGAAACAGTTCCTATCTAGAGATGTGTATTTATAGTAATATAACCCCAAATCATTGCTCTAATGAAAACCTCTGGAGGTATTTTATCCTTCTATTGACACTTTGGAAGTAAAATATGGATTTCTAACTGTATACAGAACTTTCTGACATGGTTGTCAATGATAGACTGAACTTCTTAATATACAGAGGTTTTCGAACATAATTCAAATCTATTTTCCATTTTGAAGTTGTGATGGTTAAGTACACCTGCTTGCTTAAAAATTATCTTTTAGTTTGTAGTTTTCAATAGCTTAATCATCATTTTATTTTCTCAGTTTGTATTGCAGGCAGTTCACCCACTCTTCGTCTAAACTTGAATGTTTCCTGTTTACACATCAGAAAATATAGAAAGATGGTAATATTTAGAAAACAAAGAAAAAATGAAAGCTGTGTTCAAACACATTATTTATATAATTATCCTATAATTAAAGTAATTACAGTTTGTGATGAAAAATAATCTTTTTTTTTTTTTGAAACATTTGCAGGTTTCTTGAAGGGTGTTTACTGATCATCACAGCAAAATGACATGAAAAATACTTGGAGCTGTTCTCATTTCTGCAAAACATTTAAGCTCCATAAGACATGTATTTCATGAAACAACTATGCGTCTTTACAGCCCATTAATTGACAGGCCTGCATGAAAGGGAGTTAGACTGATATTCAAAGACATTTGTGGGCTTTTATAATCTTGACTGCAGCCACAGCTACTCTGCATATGAATTTTCTGAATAAGAGTGGATTTCTAACAAATAACATTGCAAGCAGTAAAAAAATGGTGCAAATGGAGGATTTCTCACCTTATGGGATTTTTTAACTTCTAGATTCAATTTTCTTTTCTTTATAGCACCTGGGAAGCTGGAAGCTTACAAAGTGAAAGCTCTGTGTCCATGAAACTACCTGAACCTAAGATCAGTAGTTTTGGAAAAAACCCACTGACCATTCAAAAATACTTATCTGAGACTTAGACCATGAGGCCATTACTTAGGAAGCCAATCCAAACAGTATTTCCACCTTTCATTGTTAGAAGTCTGTCACAGGCATTAGAATGGGGGAAAACAGGACCAGGGACCATCTCAGGGTATTCCAGCACTCAGGTGTGCCTGCTCTGCAGCAGTCTTAGTTGGCAGCACACAGCCCCCTCCTCACAAAGCATGTGCTGCACAGACATTTTGGGCTGCTGGGGGGTGACTGAGGGTCCTGCTGCTGTGTGGATAAAGATGGGGTTTTCCTATGGCGCTGCCCTGGATTTTTAATCCTGGATTAATTTTTTTTCACCTCACAAGCCATGTTTTACTCTTCACAGAACTACACAACAAAAGTTGTAATGTTCAGATTAATCATGGAAGCAATTCACATATTTCAAATAACATATACATGGGACATATTCAGTAAGAAATACTAGTCAGCTACTACATTTGCTTGATTACATTCATGTAAATATCTATATGTGCACAATCAATATCTGCCAGAACTGTGGAAAATTAGGCAAACTATAACTCTCATAGCATGACATTTTTTTTATTGTACAACTAAAGGAAAGTGTATATTGACTTGATCTCCAGAGAAAAACATCTATTTATTACTTGAAATGAGCCATATCAAAGACTGAATGGATTTTTCTACAATTATAATAGGCAAAGTATAACTTGTTTGAGAATTTTTATCTTTCTTCTTTAAATATGATCTTCAGCAAAATGCAATCTTTTATTTTTTCCTATCCAGCCTCATGTGCAGGGGCTAAACACAGTGAGCACACACAAGTGTTAAAATAAAGCTTATAAAAAACTTCATCCATCCAACAACCTACTCTCATTTTGAGAGTATAATGTGCTTTTACAAATTCCTTCTGGCTATCATCACAATCATCATACATGATCACTTTTCCTGCAGGATGGAGAATTTCAGTTAAGCACAATTTTAGGGTGCACAAGAAAATTTCTATTTCTCAGAGGGACATCCTGAAGCTCAAAAAAATAAAGCGAGTCTTCCATCTATCTAAACTGTACAACATTTACCTGAAAAAAATTGTTCTTTGGAGACCTATGAGTTCTAGACCTTGTTTTGGCCCTTTGGTCATGGCCCACAAGAAACTATTGCTGCATCTTCCAGTTTGCAAAAAGAGACCACTATCTGTAAGCAGCCAGTGGCTCCCTACCCACCAGCCTGTAAGGCACAGATAGACAGTTTGCTTTTAAGTTACAGCCCCAGCCTTGTTAGATTTAATACCCCAGGAAAAATTACTTGGCTATTCATGTTTGCACAGGTAACCAGATCCACGTTGAGTGTAGTTGTTTTTATGTAAACTATCAGGTATTTGCAAATCTCTGCAATTTTTGGAGTAGCTTTCTGAGACTACCTGCTTAGGAATAAATTAAATAAAACAAGAGGTCTGGCTCAGCTGATTTTCTCAAAAAGTATTGAGAGAAGATAAGAGATTTGGACATACAGTGCTGAAAAGATCCTGGAGCTTAGACAGGGCTGAGTTCTTGAAAGACTCAGTGTACTTGCCCTACTAGTCAACTGCTCATAACACTTAGAAAAAAAAACCGTTACCAAATAATTTTCAACTATTTCTCAATAGTTTAAATAATATAGCAATAGCTGGGGGATTTCACAGCAAGAAAGACTTCAGGGATTTTTGTACTCAATACTTCTACATATGAGAGACTAAGCCTGTCTCTTCCTTAAAAGTGCAGCCACCTTGGGCAGGCAGTTCAATTTATAACTAACCATGCTTTTAAAATGTTTCCCTTGAATTTAAAATCTATCTTTCTGTCAAGATGGGCTTAACAAAAAAATCCATAACATAAGTCAAGAAGTATTCTTCCAGTACTTCACAAGTATATTTTTACCACCCTATTAGTACTTAATAACACTTTAAAAAATATTTCTTATATTCTTAAGGGTCACAGATTATTTTTGGGGCAGACTATATATATAGTCCATCTTTCTTATTCCTTTGAAGAGTTATTTTTATGATTAAAATAATTGTTAACCAGAGGAGCTGAGACTGGCAGTTTTGTCAGACTAGCAATTTATACCTTCAGTAGAGGATTTGGGAAAACTGCACTGTTTTGACATGTTTCTTTCACTTCGCCTTTTTTATTTGACTTTGTGGATCCTCTCCCTTGTTTTGATTTTGATGCTCTGGAAGAGGTTTAAGATGCCCTTTCTTAAAATACTGATTTTGTTATTGTCACTAGACGATACCAGAAAATGCAGAAAGTCTGGATACAGTCAAGGATCACTCTTGTATTTTTCCTGAGTTCACCACATAGCTGGGATCTGATATCTGTGTGCCCTTCAGAAAGAGAGGACCTACCTTTGGAGAGCAGCTGTACCTCAACAATTTACAAGTCAAAGCCCTTTGAAAAATTGCTTTCTGTAGACATAACAGATCTGGTGTCATAACAGGTACCAATACACAAAGAAGCACTGCCATTTGTTTTGCCCTAATTATCACTCAAATGGTAAAATATTTTTAATTTCAACTCTTTCTTAAGGTAATCATACAGCACATTAACATCTTAAGTGCATTTAGAATATGGTTAAAGAGATGCTCTGAGGGACATTAAAAAAAATGTCCTAGCTAAAACATCTCGAGAAGCTAAGGCCTTTGGACAGGCACAGAGAATTTTAAGACTAAAGAAGATTTGGGAAGCAGTTATGGCCAGAGTATCTGCTGGTTTGGGTCTTGTCCTGGTTAATGAAGTGGCAGTCACTTTCTGTTATAACGGCTCCTTATTAAGCTAATCTGCCATCTGCATGATAAAACCATCTGTCAACAATAATTGAGTCTGCTTTTTATTCAGCTTGCAGTGGTGTCTCCACATTACTCCATGCTCCCAAACTTCCCAACTTACACTGCTGTGGTGTGTCCTAAATCACACCAGGCACTGCACAGCTCCTGAAAGCAGCGCTTGGCCAGGTCATTGTAGAACAGCAGAACGAGAATTATTATTATGTCCAGTGAACGAGAATTATTCTCTTATACCAGTGAAAATCTTCTCAACAATTTATTATTACACATTGAAGACCAGAATATTATAATCTAAGTTTAAAAATGTAATTTTTAGGTCCCTCCAAAGTCTTTTGAATGGTACATGAAAGAAACCACATTTTAAACATTGGTTCAAATTATATCTCCTCTGGTATTATGCTGTGGAATTTGGGTGGATGATTCATTTCTACTTTTTGCAGTCAAATAATTATTCAAAGACCTTGGTTCTTGTTCAGAAAAACACTCTTTTAAAACCATTATAGTCCTTTAACTGAAGTTCAGAGGAGTGACTTGTGAACACCATAAATTTGTGCCCAAAGAGGCAGAGTTCAGCCTGAAACTTTGAGGTACTGATATCAAGGGGAACTCTGACAAGATGTACAGTAATTGTAGGATGTCTAACCATGAAACAGCCTCTGGTTATTTGGCTGAGACCTCAGAACTGAACAGGACTGATCAGAAACCTTCTATAGTGTTTGAACACATTTTCCCCAATTATTTTTCTTTTCTTCTGCTCAGCCTTTGTAAGAGTTTAAATAAACTTATTTTTAAGTTGAGATTCATAAGAAAATATCTAATAATTTTTAACTTCCCCAAAATCTCTATGTTTTGGGTTTTTTTGTTTCCTTTTAGGTAATCATCAACAAATCTGCAATCCTGTGTAATTCCAGAGCACCTAGTTGCCAGATGAATGTCTCAAAATTATTGAATATTTTCTTTTTTCATTGTAATTAGAGGCATAATTTCAATTAATTTCTCTAAGCTGCTTGCATCCTGCTTCCTCTTTTCTCATGTTTTCACCATCACCTCAAACCTTGGACAAAACAGAAGTCACAAGAAATTAAGCTACCAGCAAATATCCTTAAAGAATTGAGTGAAAATATGGAGAAAATTTTCACAGCAGTCATCTTACTTCATTACTTTCCTAAGAAGACACTCAGGAAGAACAAAACAACTTTTTTTCCTTTCTTTTCTTTTCTATTTTTTTTTTTTTAACTTAGGGAAGTTTTGTTTAGCTAGGATGAGCTAACGGTTTGAGAATCAGATCTAGAATGGTATTGACACTGATTTGCTGACTCATTTTGGGAATACTTTCTATGTGTCAGCACAATCATACAATCATGTTGCTGATGGAAAGAATGACCTAATGTTTACCAACATTAGGGCTGAAAAATGGAGGGTTGTGACAACCACAGGGATTTAATCAGAAGTAGTAGTTCACTGCCAGAAGCACTATGGTTGCGAGCTGTATCATGATATTATCATTATACTTTCTTCTTGCTGTTAAGGAATAGGTTTTACCTCACAGTTCCTAGTAAAAGTATTTTATAGAGCATGAGCAAAACAGTTCTTACATGAGTTATCTTTACAGTAAGTGTACATCGTGCACATGAATTGTTTTTTTCAGATACCTAATCTGAAAAAGAATTCCGTATTCTATTAAAACCAAATTAAATTAGAACAAACAAATTGCATTTTCCTCAAAAGAAGCAATTATGAATAAGCATAAATATGCAAATACGTTAAAGAAAGATGTTTTGCTCTGCAAATAAATAACAAGAAATTTCTGAATGTGTAGACTAAACTGATTTCAACTTTAAGAGCTGGAACCTTGGTCCAGTTCAGGGAAATTTTTAGGTCTCACTTGAAAATTTAAGTCCTTAATTGGGAATTATGAAGGAAGCCTGCCTACATATATTTCAAGGTATAACTGTCACTCATTTATTTTATTGTATGTTCTCAGTATGTCTTTGCTATACATAATTTTAAAATAAATACACTGGATTTTTGTCTCTAAAATATTAATTATCCTATGGCAACTATTCCATAGAATCAATAGAATGGCCTGGGTTGGGGGGGACCTTAAAGATCATCTAGTTCCAATCCCCTTGCCTAGAGCAGAGACCCTTTCCATTAGACCAGCTTGCTCAGAGCCCCATCCAGGCTGGCCTTGTACACCCCAGGGATGGGACACGCAGAACTTCTCTGCACAACCTGTTCTACTGCCTCACCACCCTCAAAGTAAAAAAAATCCTTTCGGATATCCGATCCAAATTTACTCTTTTTCAGTTCAAACCCATTCCTCCTTGTCCTGTCTCTAAATGCTTTCCCAAAAATCTCTCTGCATTTTTCTTGTAAACTCTCTTCAGGTACTGGAAGGCCTCAGCTAGGTCACCCGGAAGCTTTCTCTTCTCCAGGCTGAACAATCTCAATTCTCTCAACCTGTCTTCATAGGACAGGTACTTCATCCCTCTAATCAGCTTTGTGGCCTCCCCAGGTCTCATTCTAACAGGTTGATGTCCTTCCTGTGCTGGAAAATTGATGTTTGGTTTCATCAAGGTCTTATTGTGATGTGGTGTTTTCTCAAGAAATAAGAGATTCGACATTCCTGTGGCAAAGGGAATACCAAGAATTAGAAGAACGAGAAACAGAAAATGTTTAAGGATGACACAGAAGACACAGATGATAATGGTTAATTGCTTCAGCCAATTTTCTGTAGCATCTGCTACAGAAAGGCAGAATCAGTCACACAGGCAGAATTTAACACAGAATGAAAATACCTGTGGTAAGCAACCAGATTAGTAAAGTGCATCAGGTCTATCATGACAGGAAGTATTTTAAGGGTTTGAAATGTTGTCTGTTCCTTTCTACTCATTTAGTCATGCTCCCCTATCCCACCTAGTTGAATAGGACTACTTGTACTCTTGGAGGGAAGCATGTATGTAAGCATATACTGAGTTCTTTTTCCAGGGAAATTAGAAACTACTCAAGTTGATATGTCAGTGTCCCACTTTCTTTGAAGATGTTCATGGTAATGCATGGAGGTGTCTCATTTTCTTATGGGAGAGGAATAAGAGTAGAAAACAGGAAAGGATTAGGAAACAGCACTAGATACCTGAAAGATCAATTCAGTAATTGTGGGTTTAACCAATCAAGCACAGATCATTTGGCCAATTGAGAAGGGTCTGTATTTACAAGATGTCACCTCTGGAAAAATACAGATATCGAAAATCTCAAGGCTGGATGTCTCAGTGTGGCAAACAAGAGGTGCAGAAAAATCCCATTAGCTACTAACAGGATTTTCACCCTTATATCTCATGCACCACTTTGAAAATTCACTCTCAGTCATCAGGGAGTAAGGTAATATTCCAGCATTCAAAATTGCGTCATTTGGATACAAACAAGGAGCCTAACTGGTTATCGTGTAGAAAGAATCAGAAGCATAAAGAATTGCTTATGGTAAATATTTTATTTAAAGCCTGGGTTTTTCCACTAGACCTGTCTACATAGGAGTCTTTAATAAAAAAAAAAAAAAAACCCAACAAAAACCATTACTGCATCTTTAGTTATTTATAACTCAGCTTTACAGTTAGACAGAAATTCTTTCCAATCTTCTCAAAGACATCTAAAGATAAAAGAATTCAAAAGAAGTTTACTCTTAAAATGGGAACAGTTCAGTTACATAAAAACCCCCAAACCAAACAAAATATATATATGCATGTGCAAATTGTTCATTTACCCATCATTTTCCAATAGTGTGTTATGTTCATGAGAGTCCAGATAGGTATCCATATTTTTAATCTGTACCAATAAATTCACATAATCAGATTTTTATTTTGATGGAAATTCTGTGGCTTTCTCTTAGACGATTTTGGAATAGTTCTTATTTTCTATCTCACATCAAGAAATGAAAAAGGAACACACCAAGCAGATACAGAGGGGTATGACAGGTAGAGACCATCATATCACACTCCATCCATTAATTAATACCAGTGATTCACTCAAGTCAAAATAATTCGTGTCAGATCTTCTAGTAGCATAACCTTCTACCTCAAGGTTTTCAGTCAAGAAAAATGTAAGTGGACAGCCAGGAGTACTAGCTTAATTCTTCATTAACTGTATCAAATGTGCTAAATATCTTGACTAAGAAACTTTGAAAGAAAATGATGTCCAGAAGATTCCTTAGAGCACTCTCCGCTTCCAGTGGCAAGCTCTTTTCCCCAGTCATAAAAAAAAAATGTCACATAGTTGGTAAGTACTCAAGAGAGAAGTAGATTCTAATCATGGAAAGATGTGTTTTAATTTCTAATCATAATCCTTCATATGATTGAATATGAAGAGTTCATTGACATATATTTTAGTGAGATGAAAAAATGTTTTATTGTAAATGTTATCATTTCAAGTAAGATCACTACATGCATGAAAACATGATGAGTAATACCTGAGGAAACCATATTTAAATGCAAGATAGAATGTTTTTGTGTCAGGATGTTTAGCAAGGCTGTTCCGGGAGTCATTGCATATTCTGCCAAAATCTTGTTCATCATACTGGAAGTCCTTCTGAGAACATTGCACTGCCTTTCCTCCAAAACAGCACCTGAAGCTGTGCTTAGCATTTGGAAACTAGGCTGAAGCCAATATAAAAACCTCTAATGAACCCAGAAAAAACTTCTCTTGTGAAATATTGAATTCCTGATATATTTGTATTAATGGGTTCTCCTTTTTAGCATAAATTTTTTCCCCTCAGAATTTTATCTCTGATCAAGCCATATCCACAGATCAACTCTAACCCTGATAGGTTGTGTGTCTAGTTAAGCAGACCACTCCTTTTATAAGGAGATAGAAAATAAAAGAGGAAAATCTAATAGCCTTCTCATGCTTTACATAAGAAAAGAGCAAGTTTTCCAGAAGTTAGCCTTTTTACATGGTAGATAGTTATATTTCAGAGTTCTTTACACTTTAAATAAAACCTAAGTGTTACCTCCAACTTCTCTATTTTTCTTAAAGCACCAACTGCATCAGCTTAGCTGGACAGTTTAGGTGTGCAGGACAGCACCATCCCTGCTGCTTGAAGTAACCTCATGAAGTCAGTCCTAGTGAATTCACAGGAGTTGGGATTATGCTGCTTCTTGGGGATGTGGCTCTGGCTGCTAACTCAGATGATATATCTATCTTTCTAGTATTTGAATTCTTTCTGCCCAACAGGCAATTAAAGTCTCTAGGCAGTGCACAGGAGGACACAGAGTATTAGAAGAGAACCCAGACCCGCCCCATAAAGCTAAGCAGAGAAGATGCATCACCACATACATGTACAGACTGTGTAATGTGTGGTGCTCAAAGTCTGCCAGTTCAAAATTCTAAGCAAAAGGATATGTTTTCCCCTTCTTCAGGACTGTGGAGAGGTACTTCCATCTACCCTCCTGAAGGCAGAGAGACACCTGTTTTCAGTCCAAGAAGTGACTTCTGCAATTGCAATTCAAGACTGGGGAGGCAGGGCTGATTTTAGCTCTTCTTTCACAGCCCAGCCTCACGTTCATGCCCAAGTGAATGGAAGGCAGTCAGGCTTGATCCTCTTCTTTGCCTCAAGAGTCATCAGCCAGCAGTGTTATCAGGCCAAATAGAGCTACTGCTGGGGTAATGCTGAAGGGAGGAGAAATACTGCAGGGAAACACACTCTATCCTCTCTGTTCAGCCAAATCTGCTCCACAGAAAATAAGAGTCATAAGGTCAGGAAACATAGGGCCTGGGAACAGGAGTCTAACCCAAGCTTCAAAGACAGTTCCTATCTAATATATACCACACGTGGTAAAAAATGCATTAGTAATCCTGAAAGCAGTTGTCAGACTCAAGTTTTGACCTGCTGGGTGCTCTTGCAACTATGATATAGAGTCATGCCCCATCTTTGCAGGGCATTTGAATATTCTTATCATAAGACTGAATATGGTTAGTCTTTTACATATCAAGGCTCTTTTACAGAGCCCTGGGTAGTGCAGTCTTGGTTAAATGAAAACTCCCCTCAGCTGTTAGCCTTTCCAAAAAGTTTTGCAGACCACCTGAGGTATTTTAAGTGGGAATTATGTAGTCTGAATATTTCATATTGCTAATTATCTCCCACAAATCCTTATCGTGTCCTCAGATAGTTAGGTCTGTTGTAATTGCTCCACTGCAATTTACAGAAGGTGAGAGAGTGAGTTCACCTTGTTTCAAAATCCTTTCCTATCACAAATTACTCTTTCATTCTGATAGCAATTTAGACCACTGATGGGTAAGTTTTGTTCCTTAACAGTTTGAAATAACCCAGTCATTACAGGTCAGGAGCTTATGCTGAATATAACTATGCATGTATAATGATACAACTGGTGGACTCAAAATTAACAAATAAATGTGCTTGTTACAGGATAACAAAATAGATGGAGTTGGAAGGGACTCACAAGGAATGGGTCTACTTCACATAGAGTACCACAGTTCCTTAACTTCCTTGTAGACACAGAATTGGTTCCCCTGATATGAAAACAGTTTTAGATTTTTGTCATAGAGACTTATCCAGCTTAAATGCATTTTTGCCTCTGGTTGGGATTTATAGAACATGGAATTCATAGTGAATGACCATGTTTCTACTGTCTCATCAGTGACTTCAATAATACAATAAAGAGGTTTCTGCCATTTTAATGAGTGTGCAGAGAACATGGCACTTGTATTTGGATTCTAATTTGTGAACTGCTTGGCAGTCTTCTTTTCCCATAATGTATTCATCACAAGATATATTGGTGATGCAATAAAGTATTTTTTAATTGCTAGCTTTAGAAATATTTAAGTACCCAATTATTTTTATCTAAAAGACTATTACAAAAAAAAAAAAAAAAGGAAAAGTTAAAAATGGATATGGCCATGGCTAGACAAGGATTATGAGTTGCACAGCAAGAGCACTGAGCCTTTGATGAAGTGTATAAATAATTAGTAACCCACTTTAAGACATCTTTTTCTTGGTTCATAGTACCTGTGCTCATTTAATTCCAACTGAAAATATGCCTATTCATTCACAGTGAAGGGCAGATAAGTTGGTGACCAAGTCAATGGGAAAATTTATTTCTTTTGAAGCACCCAAGACCAAATACTTTCTGCACACACACACATCAGGCGCTCACTGAGAGATTAGGCACCAACATAAATTTGTCCTGGCAAAAGATCACAGGGGACATGAGATAGACATGTATGTGGCAGAATAGTGACCATAAATGAAGGCATGTGAGTATGTGTCATAATTTAAGATCTAGCTTTTATGTGAATGATTTTTAATAACCTGAACAAGAGATGAGTAGCAAGAAATAACTCTCTAAAAATACGCTGTCTCATTTTTGCTTTTTTTCAAAGTTACATGAATACCCAAATATCATGTTTTGGTTCTTATTCCCCAAACATTGATGGGATGAATTTGATCAGCACAAATGGATATGAGCCTCAAAATGAATTTATATATTTACTGAACTTCACTAAACCACACCTCAAAAACCTTCACAAAAGTGTTTTCACATTTGAAGAAGCACTTTGACACCTAAAGAAGCAAGCAGGGTGACTAACGTAAATACAGTACCTAATGACTAAAGATAAATGTCTAAGTTCCGTTAGGTTCTCAAATCACTGCAAAATTCTGGTCTCAGTATATATATGCTTGTTGCAAAGAGGAACAGAGAAAGATCTCAGGAGCTATACCCAGACAGCTGTTTACTCATCTCAAACAGGACTTTGGAGAACTGTTCTGCACCAGTCCATTGATTTGCAGAAGTCCCTAAAATATTAAACAAATAACAAATAAATATGAAGCCAAGGAAGATTGCTTACTAACTTTGTTTCTTTTTCTAGTGATTTACAGACCACTTCTGCAAAGCTTGCCCTCTCAAACTTCTTCATATAACTAGTACAAAATCAATTCCTCTTATCAGTGTATCCCCAGTTCAGAGTGTCACACACAGAGTTTTTTATACTGTTATGTAAATCAGCATTGCTGTCAGCTCCATCTGTGACACTTGCCTTTTAAGTGAATTACTCCAGTTGTGATAAAGTAGCTCCACTGAGAGAAGTCTAAAAGATGTCATAGAATTACTTCCATCTCAACAACATTTTGTTTTATTGTAACAATTTTTCTGCATCCACATATATAATTAAAGATACTGTACCATGTATACCATTAAACAGGCTTACACTTTGGACATTCTTCATATTTCTGAGTTCATAATATCCTGCTAGTGTTCATATGAATGTCATTACAGGACTCTTTGTAATACTTCAGAAAGATTCTTTTAAAGTTTTAAATACACCAGAACAGGGAGATAGAAGGGGTGACTTCTTGATAAAAGGGCTATGGTAGAAATTTTTGAAGATATGTATAAAATTGACGGTAGTCAACTATGCAGTGGAGTTGTGCTTGTCAGTTGTGTTGTCACTTTTCCACACCAAAGGGGGAAAAAATCCCTGACATGACTTTACTTTCCCTTTTAAATGTATGTAAAGAGGAAAAGCACTGTACCATATTAATGCAGCTAGAATGGAAACACAGTGTTTTTCATAAGCGCCTGTTTATGTGACAGCAACTATGCTATTTGCTTTCCTTTTCTTTTGTTGTCCAAAACCTAGTGAGGAAAACATAAAACATAAAGAAATTTAGAAAGTAACCTGATTTTCAGGAAAAATATCCTCGTATCTAGCAACAGCTATAAACCTAAAAGGGCTATTTCATTATCTGTTCCATGTTTCAGACTTCAGAATTTTTTTTTATTATTCATTAAAAAAAAGATTACAAGTAGAGAGAGTTTTTCTTATTTTATTTTTATCATTTTATTAATATTTTTATTTCATCCTGCCAAAAAAAAAAAAAATTTGAAAAAAAATATGGTAAAAACCTTTTAGGCTCCCAAACCATGCATAATTGTTACTTTCATTTCCAAAAATAATACTCATAATTTTAATTGTTATGATAGAGTACATATATAATTTTAAAGGTTTATTTTAAATTCCTATTTAAATGGTTATTTATTATAAATTTATATTTATATGGTTTTTTTAATTACAGCTGTCAGCTGTCTTTAGTTTGCTTTGCTTTTACGGATAGGGAAGACAAATAAGTGAGGTAAACTATATTGGGGCTCAAGTTTTAGGAGGTAACACCTCACCATTGGCTGGTGCTCAGGGCAGTGCCCAAAGTGGTACATGCTTGACCCTTGAAGGTGGTGTGGTGTGTGATGTGACTTCATCTTTTTGTCTGGGGGCTCAGAAAAACTTTGGTGAAGCTGTCAAAGCCTTTTGGGTACTGATAAGCCTGGGATTGCTGGCTTTTCCGTCCCACTGCTCCATACAACCAGAGTGGTCCCACTGGGTATCTGTGGCCAGTGACCTTGCACACTTGAGCCAGGGTGACACACTGCCTGCCCACCAGCTCTGCTGGTCACACAGAGTGACAGGGGTCAGGGCAGCCATCAGAGAGAGGTGACACTCCACTGATCCTGCACTTCCTGGATGTGATCCACGTGCCTCCTGGACAGATGTGCACAGGCTTGGCCTTTCCCTTACATGTGCTAACCAAGCAACCCTCACGCTAAGAGGAGCAAAGGTCCATGTTCCCACAGTCCACATGTAATGTTCCAGGCTGAGAGGTGATAATCTTGACTGCAGGGTGACTGTGCAGTGCTCACCAAACTCAGCAGATAAGCAGCATTTTGCACCTCAGTCACTGTTTGTGGTCTCCTCAATGGGAGAAATGCAATTGTAACCTCATCTTGGTGGCACCTCTGCACACTACTGCTGTAATTTTCTCCCTCATCAGGCATGTTGTAATATGGATTTGCAGTTGAATTTCTGTTTGTTTTGATGTATTTTGTTTTGGGTTTTTTTTCTGGATTTTACTGGACAGAAAAAAATCAAAAATGTTTAATTGATTTTCTTTTATGGAAGCTGTATATTTTACATTTGTTTTCATTTGCATATATATATCAGTGCTTTCTATTTGAAATTACCAGAGATTTTGGCTATAGCTAATTAGTAAGTTTTCAGGAGACCTCTGTAGCAGTCCTAAGTGCAGCCAGCCAAAGTATTGTGAAACTTTTCTGTAGTTCGGCCTCTGTGGCCCAAAGCCGACTGATAACTTCTGAGAAGTATCCTTGTAACCTGTCAGCTCTTTAATGTCTCTAAGTTTCTCTGTGAATAATAAATCACTAGAATACAGTCTAGTGCATCTATCTAAAATAGATACAGTGTTCAGAGAAGCTGTGGATTCTAGGTGTGTTGGTCTGAAATTCCTACATCACTGGGTATTACAGTGGATGAGCCATCTGCTTAAGGACCCAAGGCATACTTCATTCAGATCAGGGGCAGTAAAGACCAACTTCAGTGGTTCTTACCCTGGTGGAATTGTCTGAGGACAAGATAATCAATGAAAGATGAAAAACCAGTATGTCCTTGGGATGGGAGGAAGATTCAGAAAGAGACTGATGGGTGCTACTGTCCTTGAAAAGCCCCAAAGTCCGAGACATGTGGGAAGAGAAAGGCTACCAGAATGTACTTTATTTAAATATAAGATTTATTGAGAAAGAAGTTCACTGAAAGTTTCAAAAAGACATAATGGCCAGTAGAAAGGAGGACACCATCCTCTTACCAAAAATATTCTAAGTTATGGTCTATCAGGTTATGTTTGGAATTTCTTAGTAGGTATTGGTCAGAGACAGCTGCAGAGCCCAGAAAGCTCTCTAGAAAGAAGCAGGACACTAAACCAAACGTAGAGATTAGAGCTTTGTTTCTGATCATTATTTCAAGGGACCTTCTGCCTGTGCAATGGTAGATTAAAGTGAAGCTGGCTTTTGGCTCCTCCAGCCTGTCACTCTGAGAAATATACATCAAATGCCAACATCTAAATCAAAGTCCTATTCCTATTCTTGATCCAAGAAAATTTTCTGTTCTGAATTGTTCATTTAGTGTTGTTTTTTAACAATGAGATTTAGGACATACTTTCATCAAACAATAGATTTTGTTCTTAACTAAAATAAGTGTATCTTTTTACACATTCACCTGAAGACAACCTTTAATGTAGTCTAGTGCCCTGAACACATTGTTATGTTGAACTCATAGAAGATTTGATTTTTAAAGGGAAAAATGCTATGTATCCTCATTATTCATGAACCAATAAGGTCAGACACAGATTTACCATATGTAGAAAACTTGACGTATTTAAGGCTGTTGAGATTCAATAGATCCCAAGGATAGCAAATAAAGGCACCGCTGTTAAAGTGTAGTGCCTCTTTCAATTTCTTATATTTTTCTAAATTACTATTTGTGGGAATTTAGCACCATGGAACAAAAAAAAAGGTGAACTTTTCTAGCAGTTACCAAAAAGCCAGTTATTGTTTGTATAGTTCCAGATATAAGTGGATTTGGGTTAAAGAAATTTAGGTCTTTTGCATTGTGTATTCCTGCAGGGGTTTTTTTAAAGTATTTGAAGGGAAAAATCATAGCAATGTGTTTTACCAGTTACGCACACTAAGGCTATTTGCTATCTCTGGAAAATTTAAAAGATAACTTCTGAAAGGGAAGTTATGGAAAAATTCCTTTTAAAACTTACCTTTAAAAAATGGTGACTTCATGGATTAAAAAAGATAAAGGGACACTTTTTCTTGAATGCCATTTTTATTTTGCATTTTGACTTTATAATAAATAATATGCTCATTTATATTTTAAATGAAAGCAGTAGGCCTATGTAAGAAAAAACGTGCATTTCAGTTTGTGACTTAATGTAACACTTTTAACTGATTTTTTTCTTTGAAGATACATTTTTGTTGCATAAGGTAGAATAAAAGTGGCATAAAATTTCCCCTTCAGTTTTATTTAAAATGTTTACAGTATTCCATAAATATATTAGCTACTATATAAGAGTTTAGCACTGAATGGATTGATTAAATAGCTATATGGATACATAATTAATATCTCAAGGTCCCTTTTTAAGATTGAGTATAACAGCCAATGAGAAGTGATGTGGCTGCTTTGGGATGAGCAAGGCTTTTAAATGTTACCCTTCAACCCACACAGCAGTCTCCCTTTCTTCACAGAACTGTGTTCTCGTCCATGATTTTAAGGGCCTTTGTAAATGGTGTAAGCAGCAGGACCTTTGGTTCAGCAGCAGTGATTTTTTACAGTTAAATGTGTAATTCTCCAAACGGAAGGACAGACGCTTTGGAGACATCATTATTCTTCACCTATCTGTCAGAAACTACAGAGGATCTAGCTGGTTTAGTTGCAGTCCTTTTATCTTCAGTCTGATTTCTACAATTTTTCAAATAGTTCCACAATGCATTCATCACACCATGAGCAGGAATTTCAGCCTGAGCATCACCAGTTATATAAGTTCTGGGCTGAGTAAACTAATTTCCCCTGATTTCAGTCATGTGAAGCAGAGGGTAGAAAGGTCACCCTCATTAGTGGGGAGAGATGCTGCTGCCCTGGTGGCCAACTGGCTTTGCACCTTTTTAGTAATTGATCTGGGAGCATACAGGAGCAGGCAATGGCTGCAGGGCACAGCTCAGCTCTCTCTTCTTGAGGCTCTCCCAGGAAAGCTACCAAAGGTTTCCATCTACATCCTGGATCTCTGCTATGGGTAATTAAGGATAGGCAAGTGAAATAGCTAAAAATGAAAGCTTCAGATTACTAATTCCTCCTGAAAAAGCTTTTGGGACAACAAGTCCAGGGAAAATTTTCTGGGCATATCAGAATCCCACCAGGTTAAAGTGACTCAACATTTAGCTTTCAGAAAGCAAAATCCCTCTGCATCCAAAGCCAAGGGAAATGTTTAATATCCATCATTTTCTTGTGTACTCTTTGTTCCTGACCTTGAATGGCTGATCCAGAGCCAATGTGGGATTCGGACCATAATGCCAAGGAAACTGCAGAGACAGTCAACACCATTTCTTCTAGAGGGGTCATCTTATTCCCTGGGGTCTTGCCAGGGAAAATGATAGGGATAAATTAAAAAATGAAATTGAGGAACATCTTCAGCATCCAAAGAATAGCCTGAATACTATGTTTTAGTGTGGACATGCAGATTCAACAGCTTTCTCCTCTTAGGCTGAAGAAAGATGACTGATTCTTCCCCAAAAGAAGGAAAGGTATAAAGACAGCTGCTTGGGAATCTCTACCCTTCCTGAGCAGGTTTCTCACAGGCTGCCTGGGCCCCAGTCCTGCTGACTGTCAGAGGTCACAGTGCAACGCAGGGAGGAGAATCCAGCAAGAGAAAAGTGAAGCTTCCCTCCAAAACAGCACATTAGCCTGTGCAAAAAGCAGCCATTGGCATTCATCCTCCATGGCCAGTCTAGGGCAGGCACCCTTGTTTTAAGGCAGTCTTGGAAAAAAATATCCTGCTCTCAATCTAGACTCTCAAGTTAGGCTCCTGCATGACAAAGCACAATGTTAAATGGTCTGTGCCCATTGTGACAGCAAGAACCACTTAAAATTAAGGTAAAACAATATGGAAAGTGTCCCAAACTTCATAATAATCTGTTAGATTCAAATCCACTCTAATTTGGGTAAAAGCACCATGAGCAGGAATCTGGATATGCACACAAGTAGAAGCAACAGCAGTGTGGAAACTAACCTATGACTCCTTGATCCCATAGGATGCTGGGCCATACCATGTTATATGGTCAAATAGCTTGTTTGTCTTTCTTTGCTGATGGAGGAATAAGTGCTTGCAACTTATCATGGGATGTATAAGGAACAAACTGAAGGCCAAACAGCAGAAAACCTTTGGAAGCAGAGTCTTAATAATACTTTGGTTAGTCTCTGAAAGAAATTACTTGTAGTTTTTTTAATATGAATACTTTGATGCTTTCTATTTTCTTAAGGATTATTTATTATTTCTTTACCTTTTTCTTCTGTACTTTTTCCTTCCTTTTATTTTACACATTGTTTATAATTGTAATAGGCCAGCTTGTGGAGGGTTTGTACAAAATGGATAAAACATTTTTTGTTTAAATCTTTCCTTTCATTTATTAGTGAATTAAACAGGTATTTGCATAGAAGCTTTCCAACATAGGTGCATTGAGCTGATTAGCGCTTTATTCTGCTTTCACACATTGGCAAGGTTGTGTGTCATAAAGCAGAAAGTCCATTTGTTGTTTTCTTGTCTGGGTTTCAAAAAAAAAAATAAAGGTTTTTTTCCTGCACAGAAACTTTCAGATATATAAAATTTTGTTCCAGTGAGAATTGATGATTGCTTTTAAAAGTATTTCTTAAAGGGGCTATTCTTTTAAAAAGAAACCAATGTCAGAGTTCTGTGAATGAAAGAATGAACTCTCCAAAATGACTGATGGTGCTGTCTCACTTCTCCTAATTGATTGGTACTTTGGTTCTGAAACCTTGGTCCACAGATCATCTGTGTCCTGCAGAGAACTTGATAGTAGAGCCTTTAGAGAGGAGCTAGACACCATGATGATAGTTTCTCTGTTTGATTACTGCTGTTAAATATCTTAAAAGCAGTTAAATGTTCATTAAACCTTTTACTAATCAGACTTCTTCTAGGAAAGCAACTCTAAGTGGGAAAATTCATTTTTGCTTCTGAAGATGTTTTCCTTTTTAATATACGCAAGTAATAATTGATAACTTATTTATAAAGCCCTATTGGCACGACTGAGGTGCTTGGGGTACTGTGCAACACCATCAAAACAGATTCAAAACAAAATGAACAAAAGTTCACCCTCATTAGAGTCAAGCCAAACACAAGGAAAATCGCAGACAAGAAAATAGGATCTGCTTCTCTAATCATGCAGTCTCAACATTTGTATTTTTGAAGTGATGCTGGGGTTTGAAATACGTCAGCATAAGCCTCAAAGAATGTACAGATAAGGGTGAAGTCCCTTTGTTCTTCCATAAACTTATTTTCATTTCACGTATCCTCATATGTTATCCTAGCTCACCTATTTCAAAAATTATGCATAAAGCACAACCTGTAAGGTATTCTGCATTGCCAAGGCTCTGCATGCTGCTCCATAGAACCTTCCTCAAATAAAGTGGCAGAAAAAAGGGTGCTCCAGGAGCTTTGCAGTAAATGTTTCAAAATGTGACCCACTATGTACCAGGGGAAGTTATAAAGGAAGGAATTTAGCCTTTGCCACCCTTGCAAATGAGAACTGTGGGGCAAAGTTCCTTAAGTGCCAGCTCTGTGGACAGGGGAAAATCATATTAGTATAAAGATCACTTTTACAGACAGATACAAAAACATGAATTTCAGTACCATCTATCACAAACCTTGGAAAAAAAGACCTATAAATTAACACATGGACACATACACATTTAATCATTCAAATGCACTTACAGAGCTATTTTTTTAAGTTCCATCTGATCCATAGTGCAGAGAAACATCAGTTACTGTTTTCTTCCATATTATCAGGTACCATTTCTACAATACCGATTTTCAGATATGTAGACTGACTGTACAAAAAAAAAAGAATTTGTTCTTCTTCTCTCTTAGACATAAGCCAAGATTTCACTCTTTACATATAGGTTAAATAGGTTATGGAGGATAAATACAGTAGGAAAAAACAAGAGAAAATATATAGTGAAAGTAAGGCTGTCATTAGCAACAGCTCTTTCTGATAAAGCTCAGGTCTTGAACTATAGAAATGGGGAAAACAGATTAAAGCTGTTGCTTTGATGCCTTAATACAGTATCTATTTAATTTGAGATTACATAATTCATAAGGAATAAATTCCCAAACATATTTGTAAAATCCTTCAACAGCCTTCAAAAATATCACAGTGTAATTTGCAGAATTCACTCTCTGGAGTCTGATTTTAGAAATCTATCAATGCATATATGATTTAAGAGAGCAAAAGCTGATTTTGGGTTTGTATCTCAAGGTGCAATGTTTGCTCTAAGCCATAAGTTTCAAGGAAGCTCAGCTGGAACTGAGGACAAGTATTAATGGTGGAAGTTCAAAGGCATGTGTGGGAGCAGCAAGGATGGATAGGCACAGGATTCTAATGTGCAGTGAGACTGATGAGGGATGCATGCTCCTGTCCATCTGTACTTTGAGAACACCTATCCTAATATATCATCTGACTAATCAAACAGTGTTTCACTCAGAGAAGTCCACACTGGATCAGACTTCAGTATAGAGGCCAGATCCAGTGCCCATTAAAATCCCATGAGAAAGCACTGCAGAAGAGTTTTGTCTTTTACACTGTGGCCATCACGGTTACAGAGCACATACCACACTGTCCCAGCTATATACATGCCAGGACATACAGACCCGTGGCAGGAGAATGCTGTTTTCCTGATCCGCCTTCCCGAATTTCGTTTTCTGTTCCAAGAAAAGTGATGCTGAGCATTCCACAGCATTCATCTTTTTGAAAAAAAAAAAAAAAAAAGAAAGCCTTGTAAAAATGAGCTTTTCACTATGCTTTTTCGCTGGCATTTTTGATGTACAGTTTGACCTCTGATGCTTGAGAATTCTGCATTTCTGAAAACATTTAATTGTATGGGAGGAAAATACAAACTCTTGAATTGTCTATTAGATTGTAAAACTGCTTCTCAAAAGCAGCAGGAGCAAATGTAATATCATCAGAATTCACATGTAAGTAAGAAAATACTAGGTAGGAAAAATTATTCAACAAGTGACTAAAACTTATGGTCAAATATTTCTTTCTATTAAAGCCAATTTTTGCCATCATCTGTTGCATAGAATTTTCTCCATGAAAAAAAAGTAATAAAAAAACCAGCTGTTTACTTTGTTGCTTGTTTTTAACTTTTCAGAACCAACCTTTTGCCTGAGTAAAACTTGCCATTAAGTGCTGACAGCTTCAAAAATTGTCTTTGGATTAACACAAAAACAAAGCAATTTTCTTTGTCCAATCATCTAGCATGAGTTCAGATTTAGGAAGTCAAAGTCTGTGATTTACATAGAGTATATTTAAACAAAGATCATGGGGACCACATGTACTGTACAATCTTCGACTCTTTCTTGTGTGAAATGAGTTTATGCAAGTCTGGTTCATTGAACAAGGCTATTCAGTTTTGTTAGTCTCTTGAATTAGTTTCTAGGTCAGCAAAGCACTAAGAACATTAGAAAAACAAAACAAAATAACACTGGCAAAAAAGAATCTAGACGAACAAAAACCCCCTGAAAACCTCTAGAGCCTAAAAGACTATATCCTTGTTATGCAAGTCTTCCTGCTCACACACTTCAAGTTAAAACACCTCCTTTGAAGAACAGAAATGGGATTGCTCAAAGTTAAGTACATGAAAAAGAGGAATCAAGGCTAATGACTGTTTTGCCCAGTGGAAAACTCTCCAAGTTGTATTATTTCAGCTCCTATAAATATCCTAATAGGATTTTCATGCTGCATTGGAAAATTCCACAGCAGCAACTCAGTCTGTTTTACATGTAACTCCTTCCCCTCTTTCTTTTATGCCTGGTCATTTTTTATGTACAAACATGATATGCAGTTTACCAAAACATTTGGTAATTGTCGGAGTGAATCAAACAGCTGTAAAACCTGCATCATGCAAAAGCTCAAGGCAATACTAAATTTTGCCCTGCTTGTGATAATTTTTAATGCTGCCTGTATATGTGTAAGTCACAGACAGCCAGCACCATATAGCAGACAAACGTAAAGCCATTTTTTCTTTTCACTGTATTATTGAAATCAGTGAAGCAAAAGGAAAAGCAAAAACAGAGAGAAAAGACAAGTGCTTCCCATTTCCATAGCAGCATCAGGATACAGTTGTATGTTTATTTTTGAAAAATTAAATAAGTCTGTCCAGGTGCTTTGTTTATAAGTGCATTTCTTGTTTTTCCTAAGTTTAATACAATTTAGGAAAATCCAGAGAGATTATTTAGATGCCTTCCACTTGAAGCACCTTGGCCCTAACAAGGTGTCACAAAAAACCAAAACCCAAGAGATTGTCTCCCTGTGGACTGCCTTAGCAGAGTCACCAGCATCTTCATCTTCATCTTCATCCATACCCCTCCTTTCAACCAGACACCTACGATCAATGATCAGATAACATCAGACACAGGGGTACGTGTGAAAGTCCTGCCTCCCATTCAAAGTCAAATCATTTTCTTCCTGTTGGGACACAGACCTTTCAGTTCTCTGAGCCAGGCATCAAAGTAGGCAGAAAGAATCTTCTTAAAAAATAATTTCCTGGGGCATAATGATAGCTGTCTTTTAGAGCTTTGGACAGGGCTAGGGTATTTTCTAAGGAAGCGAAGTTTCAAAGTGTGCAGCTCCCACTGTAGGACAAATCCATCCTAGTCAATACTTGAGTATTGAATATCACAGTTACCTTGCACTTAAAGTTTGCAAGTTGTTTCTACCTGATACTGAACTGAAAGCTTTTACTGCTTCAAAAGGGTTGCCAGGCACCAGCCTGGATTCAGTTGCTTTCAGATATAATGTCTTTGTCTCCTAAGGCAGGGTCCTACATAAAAGGTTTTTTGAGATGTTGAGGATTAAAACTATGGAGGATTCAAACAGATCAGTGCTAAAAGTGAACCCATTTTAGAAGGAGTCCTTACCTGTCCTACTTCCAGCATGTAGGAAATTATAAAACTGAGATGTGTCCTTTAGCATCTCTGTGCCTTCGTTTCCCTGCAGAGGATGGCAGCCAAAATCTTCAGCCACTGTGGTACAGCACAGATTGTGCAGCCTCTCCTTGCCAGACTTCAGGGATACTTCTCAAGGTGACTGCCCTCATTCATACATCTGGGGTTTTCGCAATCAGGATCCAGGAATGAAAGCCAACATATTACTGTCAGTGCAATAGATTAAAATGCTGATGCTGCAGAACGAAATAAGGGTAGAAGGTTCTGGATTCACGGACTCATTCAAAAGCAATATAAAATAAGTAGGGAAAATGACTATGTGGTGCTGAAGCACAGTGGTGCCCATACTGAGAAAAGACAGCAACCGTTTCTTTCTGCTGATTTAGAGGGAGGGTGCCAAGGCACATCCAGTAAATAACTATTGTTCAGAGTCATCTGAACAAGGTTCTCTAAAAGCTGAGTTTGATATACAGGAGAAACACTCGACTGATCGTTATGTAATAAGGATTGAATGCAGAGGAACAAACTTTATACAGAAACTAGGTCTGTATTTTGAGTTAGGGAAAGCTTTTTATTCTGTGCATTGAAGCCCTGGGCTTTATTCTGTTGAAATTTACTTTTCCAGATGGCTCAGAATGCTGCCTGTCTTTGCAGCCTGTTCAGGGGCCAGGTAATGGGCAGTGGTGCTGCAGAAACACAAAACAACTCCAAACCTTCCTGAGAAACATGACTAGGAGGAGGACGAGGAAAAAAGCCTGCAAGCAACTAAAAATGAATCTGAAGAGGGACGCTATGCTGTGAAAATAAGGAGGGAGCACGTGCAAAGCAGTTGAAACAGTTGTGGTTTTGTGCTTTGTAGTTAATTTGGTGTTTAAAAACACACAGCATTATTTTTAGCTCTTAGAAAACCCGAGCAAAATGCGCCGGACAGCTGCTGTGTCTTCTGTCTTGAGTAAACATTTGGTTTTTGTCAGTTTGGTGTTCAATCATCAAGATGTGGAACTTCCTACTTTCCCTTTCGCTCTTCTCTTTCCTTGTCCTTGTCCTCATCCTTGTCCTTGTCCTCGTCCTCATTCATGTCCTTTCACAACTTTGTGAAGCCTGCAGTTTTTAAGAGGAGGAGCTACCCTAGAATCATTTCCCAATTCATAGGTGTCTGAGATGGTCAAATGTCTGAGGCACCTGATTATCTGTCTGAAAAGTGAGTTTGATTTGCCTTCTTCAGACAAATATTTCTCAAGAAGGAAAAAAAAAGAGACAGGAAGAATATAGGGGAGGTCATACATGGAGTTTTAATTTTGTTTGCCTCCTTCTCCCCACACAGAACCTCTCAGTCCTAACAGCTGCACCCCTTAGGTTGCAGTAATTTAACTGCCCCTTGATGCCAAGGTGAAAAAAAGAGGAAGTATGTCTGATTTGTATGTTGTTCACATTCATTCCCTGCTCCTTACTGCCCTATTCTAAATGATATAAAATGAGTCAGACAATTTGGAGTAGAGCACAGATCACAAGATGTTGAGGATGGTGTCACACATTTAGATTTCTGGGAAATAGTGTCATCCAAGGTCCATTCTGGAGTGTTACCACAATCAAACACTTCAATGGGCTGACACTGAGGAAATTAAAGAAAGAATTTCCTTTATTGGAACTGATAAGGACTCCTTACAAAACCTTGTAATTGTAGCTTCTGCTTGTGGTCTGGGTAAAATTTGCAGTCTTTCCTTCATTTTTTAGTCTGCTAGAGCCAGCCAGCAGTATGTGTCTGGAACAACATGTCCAGAAAGGATTGCTGACCTCAGCAGCAAGGAACAAGTTCATTAAGGCACACAAACCTCCTTTTTCTGGGATGGTACAATGTGCTGTTGACTCACATGGGCCATGCAGTCTAATCCTAAATTATTAAGGATGACACAGATTCTGGCACTCTGGCTTCTGCTGATTAACATCTTACTCTGCAAGCAATTTAGTCTAGCTTAAGTGGGGCTGCATCTTCAAATTAATTTTCAGTATAAGGATGAAAGAATCATGACATATAACTCTAACCATGGTTCCAACAGATCCAGATAGGAATCATAAGATGCACCAGAAGGAATGAAAATAAATTTTTTCTGGATTCAGAGTGGTCTGGTAAGAAAAAGAAAAAAGAGAATGAATTCACAATCCTTGATTATATAAATTGCACCTGTTTTGACAAATTGTTATGCTTGTTTTGTGAATTAGCATGCTTCCAAAGTACTACTTTTTTTCATAACATAAATGACAGCATTGACAAAAAAAAACCCCACAGGCTGTTACTATATATATGTTTATAATCTTTAAGCTTTGCAAGCAAGAAATTGTTGAATTCATCCAGTAATTCTTAACCTGTGCACACTTGCTCGGTCTTCAGCCATAGTACAACACACAAATATCTGCTTCTTGGGTCTCAAAAGGCTGTGATCCACAGCACTAGTCGTGTACTCCAGACAAGGATAATGGGTCCAGTGCTGCAAGATCTTCATTAATGACCTAGTCACTGACACAGAGTGAACCTTCAGCAAGTTTTCAGACAATATAAAACTAGGAGGAGTGGCTGATGTACCAGATGTCATGCTGCCATCCAGAGGGAGCTCAACAGCTGGAGAAGTGGGATGATGAGAATCTCATTCTTTTCAGTGAGGGGAAGTGCAAAGCCCTGCCCTGGGGAGGAACAAGCCCAGCACCAGCACAGGCTGGGGAGCCACCCCTCTGGAAAGCAGTTTGGCAGAGAAGGCCCTGGGGGTCCTGATGGACACAAGGCAGGGCGTGAATAGCACTGTGCCCTTGCCACTAAGAAGGTGACAGGTATCCTGGGCTGCATTAGGCAGAGAAATGCCAGCTGGTGGAGCCATGTGGTTCTTCCCCCTTAGTCACTGCTGTCTACTGTGCAAAAGTGACACTGGAAATACTGGAGAAGAATTGAGTGAAATGCACAAAACTTATTAAGGCGCTGCTGCATCTTACATACAACAAGAGAATAAGCGAACTGTGACTGGCCAGCCTGGAGGTGCAGGGAGTCTTATCAGCATACTTGAATATCTGATGGGAGGGCATGAAGAAGAGTCAGAAAGAAGAGTAAGAAAGATTCTTCTCATGAGTGCTCAGTGACAAGACAAAAGGCAATGAACACAGATTGAAATACAAGGAAGTCCCCCTGAAACATATGGAAAAAACTATTTTACTGTGGGGATGGTCAAACACTGGCATAGGTTACCCAGAGAGGATGTGGAGTCTTCATCCCTGGAGATGTCCAAAACCTAAGTGGACACAGACCTGAGCAACCTGCTGTAGCTGGCCTCACATGTGACAAGGGGTTCCACTAAAGAATTTTCAGAGGTTCTTTCCAACCTCAACTCTTCTGTGATTGCACAATACTTTTCCACTATGCCAGAAATATTGCAGCAGTATTCTTTCAGCTGGTTTGTATTTGCATTTCTGACATGTCTGCAAATAACAGATACATATTTTGCTCTTAGTGTTCAAGCTAATTATTCACTAGTGCTCTTTAGGATTTGGGTAGCTTTAACCGTATTTAGGCTTTAATGACCAAGAATCAGGATGCCACCTTCTGTGCAGGACAGCACTGAAAGTCTCACACTTAGAAATGCTCCAGCAGGGTGGATTTAAACAAGCTCTTTCCCTAGTAAGACCATCACAGGTACTTACAAAATTATTTAACTCATGAATGTCTGTCCAGGATTTTCAAAGAGGCTTACAAATTAGACATCATACTTAGTCTGCAATTTTTTACAAGACCCTAAGCAAACCTTGTAAGGCCCATAGGAAACATGGTAAGTATTTTGATAGCACACTCATGAAAATCAACAGGGCTGAGAACACACCTCTATAATGTTGAAGTGTGAGGCACAGGAGAGATGGGGAACAAAAGCCCATTTTTGGCACCTAGCTTGTTTTCCAAACATCTAAAAACATTTGAAAATTGTCATGACCTACTTAGAAAAGTGAACAGGCTGGGAAAAACAAGTATAAGCAAAATATTTATAAAATTAGGACAAAACATACATAAGTAAAACTTGCAAAAGTTCTTTGTAAAGCTCCTTACAACTCATTTAAAATTTTGCTCATCCACTGAAGTCAAGACAAGAACATTACAGATTACTATTCTATTCAACCAAACCAGATGGGATTCACCCATTGCTACAATTCCAACTTCCCAAAGTATATTTGTGTCCTTCTCTCTAATCCTTTTTTCTCTGACATTAATGCAAGAGTCATTGTAATGGGTAGGCTTGTTATGAAGAACTCAATAGTAATAAAAAAATACAAAAATTGCTGTTCTTGTATTCCTCTTGTTGTTGAAGAATAAAATTATATTGTAAATTAAATCTGATTTTATGACATTTTGTATGCATATAGATCTTCATATGAACTCAGGGGAGCATACTTTATTTGAGCTCTGTATTCCTTATACTTTTTAATTAATTTTTCTTTGTAATTCAGAATAAGTTTCTAATGGATTCGTGGAACAATATGGGGTCACTTGGGGGTGATTTTAATACCTGCAATTCCCATGGTTATTAATCAAAGACTTTTTAGCCTTTTAGATAAATTATCTGCCTTCTGTTTAGAAGATTGAGATTAAGCATGTGAGAAAAATTGTCCCTACTGACACAAAGGAAAAAAGTCATGAAAATACAAAACGCAACATTTTGGGTATCTCACAAAACTACAGAATATGCTGCAGATTTTCAATTTTCTTTCATCTAGCTTCATGAAAATAATTTGCTATGAAAATAGCAATGATTCTGAAAAAGGGTAATTTTCATTTACTGCCTATAAATCTCAGAAACTGTCAGAACCAATAAAACTTTTTTTAGTTAAGGATTTACTGTTTACAAGTGACAGGCTTTTTTAAAAAATCAATTGGCTTTTTAAGCACCTAAGAAAGAAGAAAAGTGTTCACTTAGCAAGTTTAGTTGGGAATCTAAATTTGGATACCCTTGAACAGTGGTTGCTGCATTTTCATCCTCTGAATGCTGAATCATACAAACAGACACAGTTTTTGTGCAATTTTAATTTGATTCCTCTTGACTTCGTGGTGTCCAATAACTAGAAAAATTCTGGCTGATTTTCTGTTCACTAAAGAAACAAATGTTTGTTTTCCATACTTTTTCACTTGATCTAGAACAGCATAACTGTAGAGTAATGTCCTCGAGGGATACCAAAGATGAAAGAACATACATCTGAAATGATCCATTTAGTGTGTTTATATATGCAAAAATACATATAGCCTAATATCCAGTCTCACAGTTCTGCTCATCATTCAACAATGGTTAATCTGATATCAAGAACTCTCAAAAACCAAAGAATTTAAATTAGCTGTGAACTTCAACTTTTCACATACAAGCATCCTCAAGGTATGTGAAAATTCAATGCTTGTCTCTAGCTCCCTTCTGTCTCTCTGCCAAAATGAAATTAATCACATTTCAGAAAAGCATTTTAAGTATTTACAACAGCTCTGTTATCATAATGTCTAAGTATTTCACACATTTTCTTCACCCGAAGAAGGACCTGATTTATCAGCTTGCTAACCTGAGACACAGCTGCCCCCAGAGGACAGTGGTTTTAGCTGTTCAGGTGACACGGGGGATGTGAAGCAGCTTAGCTGCATCTGTGCATTGATCCAGCTGGGTGGATCTGGGTGGACCTATAACACATTTGGGTGACTCCTCAGGTTCCATCACCTGCTTCCATTGTACTGCTTACAAACTCCAGCTGGCTCCTTCAGCCCAAGTTGTGCAGCAAGACATTATATTCTTTCAACTGCATGAAGTTAAGGGTAGGTTGGTTGTTTAAAGCCATGCAGAAGTTTGTCAGAGGACCTGGGCACTGCTTTCATAAATCTGAGGCTGTTACTCGTGCTGCATCTTGTCTTTTTTCTTAGCCACCAACCACACATAACTGGGAAAGTAGCAAAGCAAGCGGAAGACAAAGCAGAAAGTCAGCAAAAATTACCAGCAAGAAATAAAGAAACATAAGTGGGTAAAAACCCCCCTGCAAATATGGGGCCAAAACAGGCCTAAAAACATTTTTCACTTTCATCCCTCAGAAGCAATTTTCTGGAAAGAGAAAATACCTCAATGAAGGCTACACAGAAAAATCAGAGAATAGACATGGGAAGAACAAAACAGTCCTTGAAGACAACTCTACACAGTGATGTACAACGTTCTCCATAGCAAGTATTTCTTTCCTATGGAGAGCATTGCACACCACTGCACAAGGCTGCATTTTATAAATTGGAAACCATCTTCAGAAAAATACATTTATATGCATCACAATGCATACTTTTCTTCATCACTGTGACATTGCAAATTCTACATGTCTTTTCTTCCTAGAAGAATACTTCAGAGGTCTCAAAATCTATTCTGCCAACAAAGTAGAAAGGGTAGCATAAGTGCAAGTTTTCTCCATGTAGTGTAGAATATGTGGCGCACATTTTGCATGTTCATGGAAGGAAACAGTCAAAATGCATATTATATATACATATTTTTATCTATACACTAAAAATGGAAGAAGAGAAGACACACAGAACATGCATATATCAGCAGGTCTTATTAAGGTATATGTATTATTTTTATTCAAAACTTGGGCTTACCATTTTGCAAAGCTGTCTCGTTCTGAAAGTGAAGCAATTATTCATTTGCCGTGATCCTTTCATGAACTTGTGGGTAACTTTATGACATTAAACGTGGCAGGAGCATATTTGTTTACTAATTGGAGTACTAAAACGGTTATTAGGAACACCATCCAAATTTTCTATAATTCAACTCTCAGCTATACTCAGGAGCACAAGTGGCCAAATGGCTCAGCCTCAAATGTGAAAGAGAAGGAAGAAGTGTGAGTCAGACCAGATGGCTGTTGACCTTAAGGCAAGATAGAAATGGATGGGAAAAGCTTTTCTCAGCTGTGCTTCTTCTAGGCACTGGTCCAGAAACTCACCTAGTCCTGGTAATGCAAGTTTATTTTTTAATATTGAAGAAGTTCTAATTTGAAAATAATATATTTGTTTCTAATAACGCAGATACTTTTTTAATGTCCTTTATGATACATAAATTGGATGACAACAGGAAAAAAGGCAATGAAATTTACTTTCTTGAATCACAGCATTCCAGGGTTTGAGTGCTATGAGAGCACCATCTCTTCTAAAATCACACACTGCCAATAATCTTTACCATTACTCAGAGCTGACCATTGGAATAAAACTCTAAAGAAAAAGAAATTATGTTTAAGCTAAATGCATGCTTTTCTTCTGAAACAACTTGCAGTTTGAAGGTTCTCATTCTGTACTATATGAAATGTGTACATAATAGGAAGTTTTCAAAAGCTGATACATTTCATTTTTCTTTGAGAGAATTAGGTATCTACTGTATTTATCCTAGTTAAAAGAAATCAGATTTCTAAATTTTGAAATTCTCTGTAAAATGTCAGTCACTCTCTATCAAAACAAATGCGGTATCTGACTCAAGGTTTGAGTCAAAGACTTTTGAAAACAGTGGAAGATGTTTAAGTCTGTGTACTCTGGTTTTGATCCACAAAGACTAAATTTATAGGCTATGAGATAAAATTACATAAAGGAGTCACCTCTCTGTAGCTGTATCTTGCCCAACTCTAGTGCTTTGCTCTTCTAATGGTTTATTAATGACCTAACAGACAAACAGAATGGAACATAATCAGAAAATCACAGCTAAGTTACAGAATTATAAAAGTAAACACCTCCTCATTTATTTTCATACACACAAAAAAAAAAAAAAAAAAAGAAGGAGGAAAGTGAAATTATTTCCATTTTCTTCTTGGGAATCCACTTGAAGCATTAATTAAGCATGTTAACTTGAATGTGGCAAGAAGCTCTGTGAAGTCTTTTTTTGCCATTTTGTAGTTTTCTGTGGTTTATCTTACTTTTCAGCAGCTCCTCTAATATTACCAAGATATTATTCCTGAGAGTATAATTATGTTGTGTAATAATTTATGTGTTGTATTCTTTTGAGTGAGTCAAATAACCTTCATAGTGCATTTTTAAAGAATCAAGGAGTCTACAATATATGCTGCTGACTGGGAAATTATATTTGTATTTAATTATGCAATACTGTGTGGAATTGGGAACATATTGCACAAAATGGCTTTGACTGACTGTTACATATTTTCTGCAGGTGTTATTATACACCAGGCTAACATAGTTATCTCAGTGCTATATGGAAATGAAGGAGTTCAGCACTGGGGGTGTTATGTATTTAGAGGTTCACAACTGTGTACTTTGCTTTACTGGTCATGCAACACCTGTCATTCAGACAGACTATACAAGCTTGCAAAAAATCATATACACCCTGCAGAATCTGATATTTGGTAATGAAAGTCAGGTCTGTTAGCAGAGCTGAGAATGTTAGTGTTTTGTATTCCCCAAAATACACTTGACTTCATGGGAGCCCTACTGAGTGGCATCAAATGAGAATCTGGCTTTGTGTGCACTGTCCCACAGGAAAGTCATGGGTTTGTTACATGAAACTCATAAATAACTTTGATACTATCTGGATCTGTATTATCATAGGAATTCTACAGGCTGGTAAATTATGCTTCTGAATGATGTAGAATGCACATACTGCTCCTGGGCATTGAGTCAGATATTGAGACTGCACCCCACTGTGCCCTGAAACACATATTTTGTGCAGAATGGGTGCATATGTGGCCAGAAGGAGGCCATTATCTGTACTTTGATTACTCTTTCATTATATCTTTGCACAGCTATACTGACAACTCTTCCTGTTTCTCTTTAAAAACACAAACAAAAGCTAGCAAGCACTTTCCATGTTTTCCCCCTTCAATATTTGAAGATTATATTAATTTCAGAAAATGAGCAAATAATAAGAAGTACTGCAGTCCAGTGCAGGAAGACTGAGAACTTTTAAGTGCCAGGACTAATAGACGGCAAACACAATTTGTTGGTGGTAAGAGCAAAATTGTGTTTTAAACAAGCAACGAAAGGAAAGAGTTATCTTCTAATCAGTAAGAAACTGAGGCATCCTGACACAATAAAAATTTGTAAATTGCTGAAAAATAATATTTTTTTAGCTCTGAATTCAATGTTCAGGCACAACGATGAGTTCAACCAAGATGTAGAGATGCATCCCCAGATAAACATGTTACAAATCAAAGCTGAAATCACAACTGCATAAGACAGTGCCAGATGCTGAGAGTATGGCATCATACCAGGCACAGTCTTCCAGGAAAGAGGGTGAGGAATCTGAAGTCTGGGTATCCTACAATACACACAAATAGTGGAGAGCAATACTGGACTGCAACAGACAGAAAATAAAATTACCAGAGAAAAGAGTATAAATGAATTGCACTGAGAAAGAACAAAAATTAGGGATTCTTAATCGCATCATTAGGTACTAAGAAGGTTGAAAACAAAAGCCTTAGTAAGTAAATTCCCTTCAGGAATTATTTTTCTTTTAAAAACTCACTGAAGCGTGAAGTGCTGCTGAACTTAAGTGGCTACTTGATTTTCTAAACAAAGGAGACATAGGGAGCTATAGGGCAAAAGAAAAGGGCAGGAGCAGAAAACAAAGGGATGGAAAGAAAGAAATAACTATAATAATATTTTAACACCTAAAGGCAGCAGCAGAAGCTGGGCAGAGATGAACCAGACAGTGAGCATATGCAGAGCAAGAGACAGACTTTTTAGCCAAGGGCACACACTTTGAATCCTGCTGCAAATCTCTAAACAAGTGACTTTATGCACAAAGTGCATTGTGCCCTTATCAGGCTCAGAAGGTTCTGCTGAATGCTCACTGCTTTGATAACTTAGCAAAGAGACTCAGATTGGAAAGTTACACAGAACAGCAGATCTGCAGACGTGTCCATGCACCTGACTTTCAGTGTCTGGCTAGGAATACCTCATCTATTTCTTGGGTCTGCCTGCTACTGAAAACATAATTTGCAGTGCTGATGCCTTATGGTGGATCTCTAGTTCTGGTTGCTGGTTTTGAAAATTGTTGTTCCTGGCCTTACTTATAAGATGAGTGCAATGTTTTTTTCACAGAGATCCTCATGCATACTTAATAAAAATTACTGCCATAAAAAAAATCCTATTTGACCCAGTGTAAGAGATTTAAATCCAGTTTCAAACAACAGGAGAAAGATCTTAAAGCTTAGGAAAGCTCAGATGACAATCTTTTGCTTAACTTTTTTTTTTTCAGTAAAGAACAACTCAAAACTTGGCGTAATTGTGGAAACCAAATGCTTCCAATTCTCAATTCCAGATTAAAAAAATATAGCTTAGAACTTGTCTTGACACAGGTCTAATTCAAAATCATGAAAGACAATGGAAGATCTTTGAAGTGCTTTGTAAATGGGGAGGGCTGCTACCCTTTGGGTCCAGCAGTTGAGTTTTTCTCAAGTAATTTTTGCCTTTCTGGCCAATTAGCAATTGCAATGAAATCACTTGCATATTTCCATTTTTTTCTTTTTGAACTCTGTTTTCCAACACATTTTGAATTAATGAATGAGAGTGCCTACTAATTTGTACTACACAGAATCAGTTTCTTAATACTTTAAAATATTTTTCCTCTTTTGGTTACACCATTTTTTTTCCTTTTTTTTTTAATGTTGTTCTTAGCAGGATTGGGTTTTAGTGGAATCACACAAGATGTTAGTCAGATAACAGAACTGGTTTCCAATTCATGCTATAAAATGTTTCTAATTCTGTACTACAGTAATGATAATTATTCCTGTGCTCTGACTTTTTCTGTACTCATTACCACTTACCTCCTTCTCCACTCAAGTATTTTTCACTTTGTTAGACTTTCCTCCTTTAGACACAATTGTCATATATCAAAACTCTGTAAGACTTAAAAGTGCTACACAACAAACGTCAACTTGTGTTACAGCTTCTGGAATAAGACTGATCTTGTTAGCATGAACCCTTTGGTATTTTGGTTTCTTTAACATAGAAAGTCAACCCTGCAAGGACTTGTCTTTCAGTGTGTATCCCAAACCATTAATTCAAACACTTCTCTTCAGTTAAAATGAATTTATTAAGTAGGTTTTGCTAAAGTCAGTACCAATTTTCTTCTGTGGATTCCATCTCTTGTTGTTTATTCAATTTCATAAAGAAAAATAATAGTGCGTTGATTTCCACAGAGTATAGAGATTTTATTTAGAAGTGGGTTCCTGAGACATATTTAATTTGCAGCAACTCTTCATTACTACTATTAAAATAGCAGGTGTCAAAAATGTCCTGTTCAATGTCAAAAAGACTGCTCCTTTGTATTTTCATTATATTCTGATTTTATTTTTGTTCTGTATTTACAGAATCACAGAATGGGTCAGTTTGGAAGGGACCACAGTGCGTCATCTGGTTCAACCTCCCTGCTCAGGCAGGGTCATCCCAGAGCACATGGCACAGGATTGCATCCAGATGGTTCTTAAATATCTGCAGAGGGAGGCTCCACCACCTCTCTGGAAAATCTGTTCCAGTGCACAGTCAGCCACACAGTAAAGAAATTCTTCCTCATGTTTAGGTGGAACTTCCCATGCATTGGTTTCTGCCCCTTGCCTCTTGTCCTATTGCTTGGCAGTACTGAGGAGTGTCTGGATCCATCCTCTTGGCACTCTCCCTTGAGATATTTATAGACATTAATGAGGTCCCTTCTCAGTTGTCTCTTCTTGGGGCTGAACAGGCCCAGCCCCCTCAGTCTTTCCTCATAAGAGAGATGCTCCAAACCCTTGATCAACTTTGTAGCTCTCTGCTAGACCTACTCCAGGAGCTCCAGGTCTCTACCATAATGCGGCGCCCAGAACTGCACACAGATGTGGACTCACCAGGGCTGAGTAGAGGGACAAGATAATCATCAACCCATTGGCAATCCTCTTTCCAATGCACCTCAGGATACCACTGATCCTCTTGGCCACAAGGATACACTGCTGGCTCATGGACAGCTGTTTCCACCAGGATCCTCAGGCCCTTCTCTGCAGAGCTGTTTTCCAGCAGGTCGGTCCCCAGCCTCTGCTGGTGCATGCTATTGTTCCTCCCCAGGTGCCAGACCCTGCATTTGCTTTTATGGAATTTCAGAAGGTTCTTCTCTGCCAGTCTCTCCAAACTATTATTCTTAAAATGCTTAATTAATTACTGTTTTACTAGTTTTCTTAATTATTTTTATTAATGTGCTTAATTAAGTTGCTTTACATGAGAACTACTTGCTCACTCACCTTTAAATTTGTACAGAGCCTACTCTTGGTTAACTCACAGTTAGAATTGTTCATACAATTGCACATGGTGGAGAGAGGACAGGCACGCCCACAGTGACCATGTGCCTAGTTCCAGTTAGAGTCTATTTGAGCTAAGAGGTTAAGAAATGGGAATGACAGCAGAGCAGCTCTGCTTCTGCATGCATTCAGGCTTGGCCCTCTCTCATGTGGGATGCCTTTTCATTAGTGTCAGTTACAAGGGGCAAAAATTTGTGTTAAAATGTGTAATGAAAGTGTGAGTGTACTTTACGTGAGTTACTAAATAGCCTTTGCTGGTGAGAAATTTCAGTTGTTACTTACCTGAGACAAAGCATTCAATATTTCATCCTAAGTCCTCAGGGCATGCAAAATGTCTCTGCCTCCTTCCTCCCAAAAAACCCACTTTCCAGAGCAGTCTTTAAATTCTCTAAGTGTTCTGAGAAGGGGATATAATTAGGAAAAGATTCTATTCCTCTGAAGAGAAAGGATACACATAGCATCTACAATGAATTGTGTCCTATGCCTCCTTATCTTCTTACGAAGAGAATTCCTCTTCTACTGGAATGTCAGTAACAATGTCAGTCCATGGGGTCCAACTTCAGCAGAATTTCCTTGTGGTGTTGCTGTAAATAGCTTGTGTTGATTGGGCTTGTTGTCTTTTGAATTTTCTGTTGTCTGAGTTCATTGCATGTTGGAAGCATAGGACAAAATAATGCACGTGAACTACTGAATTAGCTGGAGTTTTAGTCTTCTTGAGCCACAAAGCCAGAATCTGTTTTTCTTTTCATATGGAAGGATACTGCAGGGAATATTTACTGTGTCTGTGGCTCCAGCTTCACAGGGAAAAGGAGGAGAGATGCCTTGACACTTTTAAAAGCAGAACTCAGCCTCTGTTGGATCATGGCAGAGGGCTTAAACTGCAGATGTAAACTGCTATGTGCAAAATGAGCCAGCAAATTGCAGAACTTCACAACTAGAAGACTGAAACATGTCCTGAAAGGTAATTGTGGTTTTTGTTCATGTTGTACAGCAGCTTCCTTGTATGATGGTAACATTTGGGAAAAGTACTGATTTGCTCACATATGAAAACAAGCTCTGTTACCATGTAAGCACACAGGAATTTTTGCATTGACTTGGGTGGTACAAGCTGATAATCTGTATGAGTTGCTTCAGTTTAAAGATGACATTTCAGGCAATGGTGAAGCTAAATTTATAACCTCATATGCTTGTTTGAAAAATGATCCTAAGTATAAAAATACTGTTTCTAGCTAAGACTTACTGCAAACAAAAAGACTTACAAATGAGATATAGTTACATTTTACTGTCAATTAATCTTCCATCAATAAATTAAATAATATTTATCCCTAGTGTAATATCTTTGTGGCTTCTGTCTTATCCTTTTTTTTGTTTGTTTGTTTTTTGGTTTCAGCTACCCAGAAAAAGCTTGTTCCAATGTGCTTCTGAGAAAAGTTCTTTGTTTCTGAAACTCTGCTCATAATACCTACACCTCTGCTGTGATAGTGTTCATCTCTTTAGAAGCCCCTTATCTTCATGTTCCTCACAGCTCTGGGATGCAACTTTTTTAAGACCATGTCTCTGTGTTACCTCTGGAGCTGGGGCTTATAAACTGGGTCTTGGCTCTAAGCTCTCTCCTATGAATGCATCGCTCTGTTCGCTCAACATGTATGATCCCACCATTCACAGGCCATGCCACCTCTCTTCCTCTGTCTGTGTTACTGTTTAATATAAAATATTCTGGACTTCGTGTGGAGTACACCTTCCTTCTTTAAAAGTTACCTTCCTTATTTAAAAATAAAAGTAATGAAAACATCCTTATTACAAACTTTCTTTCATCATTTTTCTCTACTTGTATAACTATTTGATACAAACTTATTATACAGAACTCAGACTTTTTAGGTCCTGTCTTCTGAATTACTTACTGCCTTACTGCATTTTTGGGGGGAAGGGTTTGGGTTTTGGGGGTTTTTTGGGGGAGTGGGGTGGGGTGAGGTTAGTGTGTTAATTAAGAATTACTTAAATTTGTTTGAAAAATAACAGCTTTCACTTACATAGATCTCCAGTGAAACTTAATGGTCACCTCCAAACAATTTAGTGAGGATCTGTAACAGCTCTGGATTTATTTCCTTTTCTCTGAATTCTGCTTCAGATCTTGTTTTAATTTCTTCTGACCATTTCTATTCCTAAGGGCTTCCTAATTATTTCTTCCATCCTTGCCAGAGCTATGATCTCACAGCTTTCATCCTTGGTTTTATTCTTTCTGATATAATCAGATAGCTCACATTCAAGAATTTGTAACTTTTTCATAGCCAAAGAAGAAACTGTTTATGAATGTAGATATTTCCTTTCTGGAATCATTCTTTTTTTCAACAGGGAATATTTTCCCAGTTCTGTGTTCCTGGATGCAGTAGGAATCAATACAGAAGGAGCTTTTACTCTGCCAAATGTTTCCAAATTATTTTCCTGGTACTTAGTCTCTTTAGTTTTCACTCTCATGTCTTTCTCTTTTCCTTATACTATCTCTATGTTCTTAATGTTGGAATGCTAACACAAATTTAGCAAGAAAATTCAATTTATAGGGGGTGTATAATTAATAGGTGTATTTATTAGTGAATAAATGCTATTTCACTGTAAAGAAAGAAATAATTCTATTGTTTGATTTCATCATGAAAGGTGCAGGCATATATTGAAAAACATATTAAAAATTAAAATTGTATTAAAATCTGATTTATACAGAATATATGTAAGGTGAAAGCATTTTGTTGATGCTACAAATTTTTCTTGAACCATGTGTTGTTTTGGTTTTTTTCTTTCCTGCATGTAATCATGAATAAAAATGAACCTACGAGCCAAACTTGGCTTTGCAATTGTACGCATTATCTTTATGTAGAATGGTCACATTTAAATTAAGTTAAGAATTTTAACTAAATATGTTGTCAATAGGATTTCAGATTGATCATGGACTAGTATTGTTGTAGAAATAGACAATCAAAATGAAATCCAGCTCACATTCCAAAATAGGCTGTCTCTTTAGAAAAGATAAATTAAATTATTAAAGTCTATTTGTGCAATAGTAGAAGGTTGAGAAAAATTTCAATAATCATTGCTTTCTATTTAGCAAGAACACAATATTTCCATAAACTTAGTGTGAGCAAAAACCTCTATGTTAAATCCAGAATGAATAAACTAGCTGAACTTAAAAGGTTCTGAAGTAAGAGTTATTTCAATTTAATAGTTTTATGCTGGTCTCTGACTACTCAGGGACTTAGTACTTTGAAACAGAATTGGCATAACAATCAGTGAAGTGAATGATGTCATTTCCCAAAAGGCCAATTCAGGTTCTCCTTTTCCAGACAGATATTGTATGCTCAAACTTTGTTCTTTATTAAACAGAGATATGTAAATCTCAAGAAGATATTAATTTCAAACTTTCAAATAGAGTTAATACTTGAATTTTATACTTCTAAGGTTAAATCTTCTCTATCAGTCTGATCTGGTTAAGCAGAGAAGGTAAAAAGTACAATTAAAAAACCCCTATAATCTCCTGCCTACTCCAACGTTTTTCTTTGGCTTTATTAATCTCTTCCTCTCCACTTTCATTTAAATTTCTTTTGTTCTATTTATGACCATTCCAGTTTTCAGACAGATTCCTGGACCTTTCAGCTGTTCTTTGACCAAAGTGATATGGAAAGGTAGCTTTGAAGAATTTTCTCTGTAAATTTCATTATTTTCTCCTTTTCTGAAACACTGTTGACAAAGATGAGATTTAACGGTTTAACATTAGTTGATGAGTCTTCTTAGCTGAGGTACAAGAACAGTGAGATACTTCAGTTTGTGTTGTTCTGTATCTTGAATTAAATATTAAATAGAGAAGTATATAGTATATGTGTCCAAATCAAGAATTCAAAGAAGCATTTAAATGTTTTAATTCCCTTTCAAAAGGTCTCAGAGCACTCCAGCCAAGATCCACAGATAGATGCTAGGTTCAACAGCGTCTTTGCCTGATCTATGTAAGATGCAAAATATGTGGTGAAAAGAAATGAATAATTTAAAAGCTTAATCATTACCATAGTGCTTGTAATTGGTTTAATTTCTTTAATTTATTTGGTGCTAATTTGATTTCCTTTATCTTATCCTCCTTGGCCTGGATCAATTCCACTTCACATTAGTCTGTGCATACTAAGATTTGCTTCCAAGAGCAGTAAGATGAACCATGTTTTGGAGGTAACTGCTTTTTCCTTTATCTGTGGAGGTAGCCAAGACAACTCACTAAACCTAGGTAAAACTCCATTTGTTGTTTAAAAGGACTGTTGCCCAGCTGTGTAATGCTATCACCTGCTGCTCAGGGAAACAAAAATTGTGTGCTGGGACCAGATCTGTTCCTAAGCTAAGCATTCGTTTCTAGGAAAATTCCTTTATAGGGTGACTGCATTTATACATGAAAATATCTGTACGATGTGTCCCCTGGACATGAGGTAACCACTACAGAAGCACACCTTCCCTGACAAAAAAGTAAAGTGCTTATTGAAGTCTGGTGAGGTTTTCAGAAAGACAAGAGCTTTAGAATTCTTTTCTATATTTTCCTTTTTATTTGAAGAAACCATAGTGAGCGGGTCACACACAAATTCACATGTGTGCATTCAAATACAGAAATACAAGAATACGGCCATTGTTGACGTTTGTAACTCTTGCCTAGTGCTTGGAAACATCCTGTGGTCTTAAAATAATCAGTGGTTACAGGCCTCTCCTCTCTGTCTTTTTGCTAATTGCCATGTTAATGAACTGTTGACATGTGATTGTGAGGAAAGTGTCAGTGATTACACAAACAGAATGGTGAAAATTTCAACATTGAGCGTGATAAATAATGCCAAGTTCTAGATAGATGTCTTGATAGCCTTTTGTGGCACTCATTAAAATTTCAATTGTCTTTTTTTATGCACAGGTAGGACTGGCATATTGAATTAATATAAACATTTAATATAAAATTCTAGCCATTTATTATGAGATTATTTATTTTAGTACCAGAGTTTTCCTTTAATAATTCATGAAGGGAGAAACAGCTACTTCTGAGGTTGAGATCCGGGTTGTTTTTGAAGATAAAGCCTGGGAAGTAGAGGAAATTCAGAGGAATAATGCTATGCAGCAACCTAGCACTGGAGCAGGCTAGTTTTGAACTAGGCCATCTTAATTCTATATTGAGCCTAGTGTAAACTCCCTAACTGTGTTGCTGATCCCCAAGTAAATGTGGATTTTGGAACAGCAAACAGGGACCCACATTTGGAATTCTGACAGTGTGTGTCCAAGCTGCAGAGGGTTTCTTCCTCTAGATCTGATCCCATGTAACCTCTGACCTAAAGGCAAATATTCAGAGATATGATGGTCCCTCCCACTGCCATTGGGAAAACGCAGGTCTGAAGCACTGACTGAGTGGCAACCAAAGGTGAGGACAAAGGCCAGCACTGTAAGAATATCAGTGACACCCATTTATGTCACCGTGCTTGTGGAACGACACGAGGAAAACCCCGTGTGGCATTATTTGGTACCACCCTCGGAAGTGGACCACAAGGCAAAGATCCAACGGGAGGGTGAACATCTGACCTGTGAATGATAAGTTGCTTAGAAGGAGCTACAAATATACACAGCATTTTGCAAATGAGTCGGAAAGCAAACTACTTTCCCAAGAAGCTTCCATTTGAGCTAGTGAAATCTTTATGGAAAAAATTAAAAGAATAAATTATGTACTATGTATGTTCTTTATAAAATTTTGAGAATTTAGTATCTGTAAGAGGATGGTAAGGTGAACTCAATTAATTTCTAAACAGGGAAGAGATCTTTGCTCCTACATTTTCAAAAGAAAAAGAAAGCAAGATATTTATTTCTTTTTTATTGGAAATAAAATTAATTTTTTTTCTTGCTCTATATAACTATTCAATACAATAAAGAATAAAAACTTATTTTAAACCACACTTTAAGTTTTATTTTTAATGGTTGTTCTCTTTATTTTTGTCTCAAGAAATATTAGTGAATAATAAAGCTCCAGATCTCAGCATAAAATTGCAACTGATCTATAGTTATTATACTGAAACCACTGTAATTATTCTTAGTTTATTAAAGCTATAGTAAATCAGTCCTAATAATAGTAAGACTACAGTAATCATATTGAATAATAGCTGCAAGTTATTATCTCTATATTTACTATACTATTATAATAATTACAGTTCAACTATATGGTTTTATTTAATACAATGCCTAAATTTACCATGGCAATTTTATTCAAGTATCTTCCTATACATATTTCCTAGAATACAATAAGTAAAACTTCTGGTGTGAACTAGGAAAGCTTCATATCTATTTTTAAAAACTGTCATTAAAAAGATTGGTAATTACATAATATAGTTTAAAATTAATAAATTTGAGGCTTTCATGAATGAAAAAAAATTGTCTTTTGTCGTGGTACAAGAAATTTTTGCAGCATGATGAAACTAACTTTGGAGGCTAAAAGAGAAAGTAAATTATATGTTTAAAAACATTTGATAGATATGTTTTCTTTAAAATTCTCCAAATATTTTTTTAAAGTGGCAGACAGACAAAACAGTCTATTTTACTATACTATCTTGTCATAATAAAAGAAAAGTTACAAACAGTGAAACTGGACAGAAAATGGATAGCTTCTGCATGTGTCCATGTATACAGGAGTTTGTACACTCATACAATATTGCAATTCCTGCACTTTAATGGGTATATAAGGGGGCAATTTCACTTATTTTGAAAGCTGGATATGTCTCTGTGTTAGGCATTCTAGTTTCACACATTCAGAGTCTCATGACTCTCTGTAAGGCCATTTGCTTTTCTCATATTTAGCTTGCCCATTCTTACAGTTCTTGCCAAAAGCCCGCTGACACTATTTTTGTACATCCCATGCTTCCTTCTGTAATATTTCCTGCATGTCACCCATTACAGGTTATTACTCAGAGCATTTTGAAACCATGACGACCTGCTCTCTGATCAGACAAAAACCTACCTCCCAGTCTATGGGTGTCCCTTGAGATGTTCAAGCTGGCAATTTAGGGAATGGTAATTTCATTGCTGCCTTGCTATGTAGGAGTCACAAGAATGCCCACCCACAACGTGCCTCCCGCAGGCCTGCTGGTTAAGCTATCAGGTCTGTACAGGTCTTCCCTACCTGAGCTGAGAGAGTTAAACTTATAAAAGCAAGAAAGCTTTTAAAATTCCTGGGCTAGAATCAGACTATTTATGAGCTCTCCCTTCTGAAGAAGGATGGGATAAACCAGAAAATAAAGAAGGAAGAAGTGCACACAAATCCTAAGCATGGGCCATTTCATATCCTATGGCAAGAAGGCAAGAACCTTTCTTCAAGTAGGACACATCAGACTTAAGCCTATTTTACCTGAATGTTTTAGTTAAATCAGGAAGAGCAGGGTATTTGTTTAAGTCTTCTCTTTCTTCCACATAAAAAAATTACAGTGTCACTACACAGCCAGCATGATAGCCTTTCTTAGTGTGAAGAGGGAACTTATGCTATAATGAAAGGCAAAACAGTTTAAAATTGCCCAACACAAGAAAAAGAATTTTAAGGTTAGATCTTTCAAGCTAAGACAAGCAGTGAAACAATATGGTCAGTCATATGCAATCACAATCCCAAGCACTTCCAGAGAACCTGAATCTGCTAGAAACTAAAGTTCCTGAATTATCTCCAGCTTAGCAAAATGTAGTAAAAATAAATTTCAGAACATCTCCCACAAACCTCTAATGTGAAGTCTATGTGAAAATAACTTATCCTTGAAAAAGTCTTTTTTCTATAATTTTACCAGAAAGAAAATGCATAATTTGCTAGATATGAAGATTTTTGTAGCTCTAAGGTTTGTGGGTGTCTGAAACTACTTGTCAACATAGGCAAATAATAAATAAAATAATGTGAACTGATAAATACAGGTAACAATAAAAATTGAAATATAATGTATTCATATCCTGATTTGCCTGTCATTCAAGTTCTCTTCATTTAAATAATGAGTTGAACTTTTTTTACTTAGCAGAGAAAAACTAATTTTTTGTATTTATCAAATTATGAAAATTTTAGTCAGTAGCTATACATATGTGATAAACTGGTTAGAAATGCATGCACATGCAAAGGTAATCAATGTCAGCATGGTGGGAAAGAAGAACAAGAAGTGGAGCTGTAGGGGATTTCTGACTCACAAAGAAGCAAAATGGAAATATGGCTATGAACAGTCTGAGTGAGCCTGTGAGAAAGAGTTCACTCTGCCATGACAAAAGAAGTCACAGGGGAGCATGATGCTTGCTAGCACAAAGAAATCTAGCAACAGGAAGGAGGTGAAAGTCAAGAACCAATGCATATGAAGGGTCTAAAATAAATTTAATTCAAAAAGCGACAGAAAACTTCCCCCTAGAGGAGACCTTTGTTTTACCTTATCACAGAACAAGCAGAAACACAACTGAAGGGGTTATTGCTGTGTCTGCCAGCTGGAGGCCAGTCACTGGAGCAGACTTAATCATTAAACAGGATCCTCCACCCACTGGCACGCTCTCATGGACCAAATTCTAAAAAAAAAAAACCTCCTTTTGATTGTGTGTTCAACCACGGCTGCAGCTCTGCAAGATCAGCAAGCTGCACGGGATAATATTATGATGAAGATGACTTATTTATTATTTAGGCTTCAGTAGCAGATGTAACCCTCCATACAGACAAAAAGCCCTTCCTGCACAGCCCTCTAGAAGCACACAGGGTCTCTGGGCAGGCCCTGAGGAGCACACAGGACAGTCGTCATCATCATGGGCTTGCTCATGGGACAGATACAAAAGTACAGACATGAAAACAGAGATGCAGCCTCGAAAAATGGGTTTGTCAAAGAATGGCAATATGAGCAGCTCCCCTCAGCTGTGCTAAATATGTAGGACTTTCTTGCTTCCTGAGTGCCTAATTTCCCTCCCACATCTGCAGTGGCGCATGTGATCAGGGTTTGACACCTGACACTCTTGGAACACTGGCAGAGCCTGTTGTTCTTCCAGGTGAGTCAAAAGCATCCAGCCCCTGCCCAAGACAGCAGCATTACCTTGCCTGAGCTCCTTATTAAAATGGCAATGCATGGGGAATGCTGAAGGCTGCAATCTATATCTTTGAAGGCCCCAGTGGCAGGGAAGTGGCTCTGTCCTGGCATTGTCCTTCCAACAAAGTAAGAACAGGGCTTGAATAGCATTCCTACCTACCTGGGCTGCTGTGCCAAGGCACTCCTGCTCCCTTCTGAATTTGGGAGGGTCTTGGGCACAGATAGGTTAGTGAGCAGTAAGGCGCTGTCCAGTTTGTAAAATATTTATCGAAAGATACACCACCTCTCTGAAAAACGTGTTGAACTAAATGTGCAAGGCCTTAATTTACCTCTTGTTTTACTGAATATGTTAAAAGAGGAGCAGCACTCATCATGGCATGCAAAGGAAAGCAAAGGAAATAGACTAGGATAACTGGAAATACCCCTGTTACTTCAACGTTCAGTTTTCAGAACATTTCTCAGCCAGTGGCCATCCACACAGGGTGAAGAGGAAGGAAAAAACTGATTTTCCAGCTTCAAAATGACAGAATGTCAGCAATAAATCATGTTCCTCTTTCTTAAAAAAAAAAAAAAAAAGATAAAGAAAAAGAGGAAAAAAAGAAGAAACAAAAAAGATTTTACAGTGCATGTTGGGTAACGTATTTTCTAGAAAGCTTTTGAAAATGTTTTATCGCATCAGTGTTAGCAGTCAAGTCTTTTTACATGAGAATGTAACAATAGCTGTTCTGGGTTAGATGAAGGGTTTATCTAACCCAGGTATCTTGTGTTTAACAGTGGCCAATAGCAAATGCCTAGGGAGGAATAAAAGAGCAAGACAGGCAGTGATGCTCCCTGGGTATGTGCTTTCAGCCATCAGAAATCCACAGCTCAGGGACATCCCGACCCAGAGGTGTTATTTCTATGTTTAGTAGCCTTTGATAGATTTTCTTCCATGAATTTGTCTAATAGCTTTCTGAACCCCTGTTAGCTTCTGGTATTTTAGTACCAGCAAAGCAATAAAGCAAAGGGGAAGGCAGATGTGGAAACCATTTTGATAATAGGCTCTTTTTTTTAGCAGAGACAAGAACCTGAAGACTAACAGAGAGGCAGCCTCATGTTAGAAATAAGAGTTTTGAACTTAATAGTTTATGAGCTGCCCCGAAACCCTTGGTCACCACCTGGGATTCCTGGGAACCGAAGTCTTCAGGACTGAATCAACAGGCAACATATAATCACTATTGTAATTGAGTCACAAGCTAGATTAACAGCAAAAAAAGCCAAAAACACAGGAGACCAAACTGATTCATTTTGGAAGTGGAGGGATTTTTTGAGAAGAATGGTTTTCCCTGAAATTTCATAGGGAACAGAATGCATCTAAGGTAAATACACATTTATATGGGCACCAAGTTCAATCCTAAAGTTATTATGTCTGATAACTGAGTATCTGGGTTCTTAATATTCAACAGCTGTATCACAAAAGATTTGCTTGCATTCTGAAATGAATGTTTTTAAACAAAGTACTCATTAGGGCAAAACTTGTCTTCCACAAAGGAACTGCATCAAGCCAAATTCATCCTTCAAGTAAAACTTGAGCCTTCAAAGAAGAGAATTAGGAAACATTTAAATACAGTTAAATGGTTCTGCAGTTTCTGTGGCCTACATGGGAATGCTAAGATGAGTCTCCTAACCCACAGGGCATGTTCTAACATGACAATCAATGCTCTCTTTCAAATATAATGTACCTGTAGGTCTCAATAAATAGCTTTTACTTGGAGTGCTGGCATCTAAATATTTTTATAACCGATGCATGGCTACATGCAGTTCTAAACGGCCCTGAAATGGCTAACACAGAATTATAATTCCCTTTTTACTCATAAATCAAATAACCAAAAAAAAAAAAAATCAACAACACTCTATGGGAAACTAAGAATACAATTCTTGTAATGCTGAGCAGTTATGTATGAAGTCACTCAAAATTGGTTTGCTTTGGAAAGATGGAGTTAGAATTAGACCAGGAGCAACATCAAATATATTTTTAAAATGTGAGTCAAGCAAAGAAATAAATAAGCCAGCAAGCCAAGGGGAGCACAGGAAACCTGAATATCCCAATATCATACCAAAAAATAAATAATTCAGTTGAGCCCCACCATGTCATTTTCTCAGTGGATTTAGTGATCTCCCATGCAATAACATGCCACAGTACATTTTGATCTGCATCAAAATTAACAGTCAGCCACTTTATGAAATATTATCTTTGTTAGCTTTAGCACTAACAAAAATACACTTTCAATTCTTCACATCCACATAGCACATCTATTAAAACAATCTGGGAAATTAGTTTGAGATAAACTGTACAGCAATTTTATTCATAGCCTCCCTGTATCTCACACTGTTAATCTGCATCACAGCTCACTAAATAGTGCCTAATGTTTATTGCATTTAACTGAATGTATACGATTCTGAGGGTACGCCAGGGACCGATTATCATAATTATACATGTTTCTATGGAAACCCACAAGTCTATCAGTTTTGATTCATTATATTGTTATACCTTCTAGCACTTTCTAATTATTAGGTGCCCATAAAAAAGTCTCAGTCTTGCTGTTACTATAGAAATGAGCTATAGACAGGCCTCAATTGTTAACCCTTACAGGGCAGGAGTGGAAAAAGGAAGCAACACAATGCTGGATAGAGGGTGGCTGCTTTATTAGGATAAAATATCAACTGTTTTAATCTGCAATCTTAACTTTCTTTAATGGCTTCACTGAACTTTCTCATTTGTTTGAAGAAAAAATCCAGGTAGGAAAACAGAGAAAACAACTTGGCTGTTTGCCACACAGTCCTGGATACGGGATGTTATAGTAGTGCTCTGCAAATGTCCCTCAGTGAGAATATGAGATTCCCTTGGAAGAATAAGTGTCATTAACAGACCATGGAAAACACCATAATGTTTGGTCATTAGAAATCTATAAAAAGTCTGTTAAACTAAATGGGAATATTTGTACTCTTCTCAGTGGCCTTCAGACTAAAACTGGCCTAACCTGACACTGGGTGATTGAGTGGAGGCTTGGTTTCAGTGCTGGAATTACAAGTGTTCAGTGGGAAATCACAGGAAGCCAAGATTTCCTCAGGTGACTTACATAAAGGAAGAATAATCCAGGAGAAAATTATTTATAATGAAAGTAATAAAAGCACTCTATTTTGATATGGTTATTTTAGTCTATGTTAATGGTATTGCTTATTTTGGCATAAAATATACCCATTTTCCTCCTCATCCTGTATGTTCTATCATAGCCCCATGAAACCTAAAAGGGACTGAGTGGTTTCACTGTTTCCCTAAACCTGCTTCTATTACAGTTTTCAGTTAGAAGTTCCTTTTAGTTTAGATCAGCAAAGCTCTCCCAAAGTGACAGCTCACCCTTCACACTGCATATCTATTTATTTTGGAAATCAACACACCATTCAATAACCTGAGAACAGGCCTGATTGATATGCTAATAGTATTCAAAAATATGTTGATGCCAATTGAAACAAGTAAACTAGGATTAATTCATAAAGTCAATAATAAAAGAGAAGGGGAAACATTCATACTTTTGCTTCTTTAGCTGAAATTTTACCTAGCAAGCTTCTGTCTTTTCAGAGAAATGGCCACACAGCCATATGAGATTTCAGCTAATACTTCAATTTTCCTATCTGGAGCTGGCTTTGTGGGGTACAGTTAAAAAAAAACAAAACACACAAACAAACAAAGAAAGCAGTGAAAAAATATCACTGCATATTCATGTCATTGTGCAATGGTCATGGCATAGAACTTTTCAGCTCAAAGTTATATACTTTTCATTCTGAGTTAGGGGAAAAAGCTGAGAATTTAAAATATATCCCTATGTTCTAAAAGACTCACATTGTGTAATTAGCTGTAATCTACATATTCAGTTCTAAATCAGACTTCCAAAACTTCCAGTCAATTTGAGCCAAATCACATTACATACAACAATGAATGAGATGTACATTTGCATTTATATGTAAGACCAAGCATAAAAGAAAGTGAACGGAGTGTCATTCTATGAAAGGTCTCAGATTTATACTATATTTTCAAGGACCCTTCTGTTCAACTCTTATTTTACTATTGCCATGGAGAAACCAGATTTACTGCAAAACAAGCTAAGCAGCTACAGAGAAAATTTAATCAGATAATTTTAAAAATCCGCTAATTGGTATATTAATGCGTAATTTATAAGGTATAATATGTTCAGTTAGATTAAAATAAAAATCAGACTGCAGAGAATATGAATATTTACGCAATTTAGCATTTGCAAATAATATGACAATGCACAGGGTCAGATCCTCAGCTAAGTTCAATGGAGCTTTGCCAATTTACACAAGCTGAAGACCTTGCATAATATCTACCTTTTCAACTCAGTTGCTCATGGCTATGCTGTATAATTGTCACACACTGCAGGTGACAGCAGCATGAGAGTGTGTCCAGCAGTGTCCAGCAGTGTGCAGATGTGGGCAGTGAACATGTCTGACAGTTTGAGCCACTCACCCCCCCCAGAAGCCCCATATTTGTACACTGACTTGAGCATTCCTTTCCCATCTGCTTTAAGGTGAATAACAGTCCTTCAAAGAAATATACAGAACTAAGGATCACTTCCATCTTGCAGATGAAATTGGACCTCCCATGGTGATCTTAGTGACATTGCCTTTGCAACAAAGGGGCACCACATTATTGCTCTGGACACACAGTCAAGTCCCGCCGACCTTCATTTTCAGACATTTAGTGTACTGGAAATTAGTCCATTAAAATTAACTCAAATAAATTAATTAATCAATCAATCAATTAATGAATGATGTATCAAATTAATTATTAACTATTAGGTAATTAATTGTTCATAAAAATGTCATTCAGCATTTATCATACACACAGTCTAGTGCTACAGGGTTGTTTTTGCTGCCTGATATATACCTTTTTTAACATATCTCTAAATATTATTTCATAAACTGCAGAAAAAACCTATACCTAGCTATTTCTTTTCCATCTAAATATCAGAATCTTCTAAGAAATATAAAAGCTGGTCTCACATTTACAGGAATGAAGAATACCTAATAGCCAGTACATCTCTGGCACCAAAGGGACAATGCATGTCACTGCTGCTTAAAGCAGCATTTTTGTGCCACCACAAATTAAAAGAAATGTCTAGAATCTATGTAACAATTTCTGTTTCATGAGATTTTCTAGATTTCAAAATATTTTCTACATAAGTAGACAGAAACACCTTAAAATTGATACATACATGCGCAAGAACAAAGTAATGGGGAAAATAAAGGGTAGAAACAAATTGGATAGATTAGTCATAAATGTTAGATTACCAAAGCCTGAGAATTACACAGAACCTCTTGACAGCACATTTACTCTTTTTCAAAGGTGTTGAGTTTACAGACTCAAAGTTTGAAGTTGTTCTTAGAAGTTAGCTGAGGCTAGCTAAAGCTACTTATCTGAAATTGCTTTAGCAAAGATTTTTGCTTATAAATATGTATGCTGTTTTGTATAAAGTACTTTACCAACTGCAGGAATATTAGTACGAGCGTACTCCCATGACTTCAAGTCTTTAGCTTCAGTAGCTGGTTGAATTGGTTTTGTACTACAAACTCCTCAGGGCAGGAGTCTGCTGTGACTGCTGTGATGTCATGTCATAAAGACCATGGCATGACTTTCCCTCTCCTCCCTTATCAGCTGTATTGAATAGAACTCTGAAGATGATACGGACCTGTGAGAGGTTGTCTGGGTTGTTATTCAAAAATTGATTTAGAGAAGCTAAAGTTCAAAGAATGATTTTTTTTTCCTTAACTACGTGGATTCTGTTCAGCTATTATTTTACACTGTTCATTATTTGAAAGGATTTCATAATCAAAGAAGGGAGAAGTTCAGCTAAAGAATAAAGTCCTCCCCTACAAAAAGACATTCTGATGTGATATTAGTGTTTAAATTTCACCTTCTCTTCTGATATGTCTGATTAAATCATTAGTCATTTTTATTTTCTATGGCCAGCTGTTGTCTTGACTTGGAGTTTTGTACTTGAAAATTTTCCTACTATTGACCCTACAGCTTGGCTGAATACCTAACTGCAGCTTCAATGTCTTTGTCAACAAATTCCTTAATTCTGCCAGGTTTTGGATAACTCTGGGTTCCTCTTCAGATTTATATTATGGCAATACACAGCAAAAGAAATTCAACCTTTAACGACACGGACTGTAAGTGGGATTTTTAAACCTGTGAACACTGAGATTTTCCTAAACATATTCATTATAAAAATACCAGTATTTATATAAATTTATATTAAGAGCTTTCATGGAAAGTATATTATTTTTTTTACTTGGAATTACCCAGTGCATTCCTCCTGGTGAAGTGCAGCACTTGCACCAACATTGGTGTCTGGATAAAAGTGTGAAAATCAATGAATTGCTGCAGTTTTATAATGAGACGCAAGGAAAAGGGAACAAAATTAATTCCAAGTTTTCACTGTTATTACAGCAACTAAATAAAGACAGGCAATTTACCCATGAATCTTGCATCTCACTGTAATTGGCAATTGACTCAAGTTGCAGTGGCAAGGGCCGTAGTTCATTTTGTGCCAGATTTGTTTGTGCATGTGGAGACCTCTGTGAGGGGTGATGTTTGCATGAGACTAAAATCATCCTCGTTTTATGTGCAGTACATTAAAAAATGATGTGTACCTCTGAATGAATTCTCCTACTTCTGCTACAAGCAAGGAGCCACAATCTGAGGACAGCCAAAGGGAAAGGAGGGTTGAGGATGCTCGAATGTCTCACCTGTCTATATGTGTGTAGGAGGGTGAGGCAGTCTGCTTAAGTGAGCTTAAACTCATGTGATGAATGAAATTTTCAGTTTTAGAGCTGTTGGATGTTATAGACCCACTGGCAGTTGTCAGGCATAAAATAAGGGAGACATATTTGCCTCCCTTATTTGAACCCTTGCACTTCAGATTGGATTTCACCTCTGAGCCTTTAAAAATATATAGTGACTTGTATAGTTGATAAGAATTATGATTATTCTCACTCTAACTTCATGTCAAACATCCAAATGAGATACAAAACCCAGCCCTAAAGAAGAGACAACTGCTGTGAATCTAAGACTAAGGGTCAGGCACTTGAGAGGAAGATGAATAGTGCTCACCAAAAATACTGGATCTTTTTTTAGAGGAAGACACAAATTGGACTCTTTTGCAAGAAGACCAAAGACAGGAACTGCATAGCACAGAAGTCTTTGGTGCCCACAGATTCATGCTGCCTCTCCAATACACATTGCCCTCTTTTGCAGTGATCACCTGCAGCTGCCCTTCTGCCTCTCTTCTTGCTCCCCCAATGCCTTTACCACACACACATTTCCTTGTTTAAGTCTGTTTTTCCCTGGGCTCTTGGGACTCTTTGAGAGCCCAAGGCTAACTGCTCCTTTCTAAGCCCTCTATTGTCTGCCACATACCAAACTCCTCCTACAAACCCCACAGATCTCTTTCTGCCTTTGTCTCTAGCTCTAAGAAGTCTACTTATCTCATTCTTCCAAGTCCCTCTCCCCCTCTCTCTCCCCCACATCTCTCCCTCTCCCTCTCTCTCATGGCTTTCTTTCAGGCTGTTCTTTGCTTTAGGTCTCATTCTTGCACAGTGTGGTCTCTCTGCCTAATCAGCCGTGCAGCTCATTACATTCGGGAGCCCTTTGCTATCTGTTTGGGTTTTTATGAAGTCTCCTGTCACCATGGTATCTTACTGTATTCTCACAACTGTGTCCACTTGCTATTTTTTGTATATTAGTAAATACATGCATATTATAATATTTGGTACAAACAAGCAAAAAAAGCTTTTGCTTCAGATGTTTGCTCTTCTAGACCCTTCTCAGTTTCTTGTGGTTGTACAGATAAAGCTCTGCCATTCACGCATGCATTTTGAATCTTCATTAATGTCAGTTCTTCATTTCTATTCTCCTTGTCATCAACATTCATCTGTCCTTAGCCAGGAGTTAAGAGAGCATTTTAGAATGAAGGAATTGTAAAACTATTATTATAGCAGCAGGCAGAATGGCAGCATAATTAATAAAGGGGCTCAAGCAAAATATTTAAAATCATTTTTGTTGGAAAATTCGGTCTTTGTTGTTTTGACAAAACACTCTACAGGAGTGCCACTTTACTTGGATTATTACTGCTTCTTAGGTGGATTCATTTCTTCTGTATCCATCCCCTTGCCCTCCCTCATTTGATTCCTTCCTGTTTGCTCTGCAACCATGGCAACCCTTCACCCCTACTGCAGGTTGGAGATTTGACCAGCATCATTAGGTCTGCTCCACTGAGTCAGCAGTTAAAGTCAGGGAAAGGGGAAGCTCACATCTGGTCAGCCTTCCCTTCTATGTGCACGTACATCTGCTTTACCAAATTCTGCCATCCCAGGAAGACCAAAAGAGAAAAGATCTTTCTCTCTTTTTTCCTTCCTTTCCTTCTCTGACTCCTTCCCCAGGACTCAGAGTTTCTGGTTTGTGAAAATTCTTTAGCATGATTCAGAATTTAGTTGTGTAGCAAGTGCCAGTCAAAAAATAATTGCTTCTTTGGCTTGTGTCACTTCTATGGGGAGAGAAAAGACAATCACTAGCTTAAAAAGGGTCATGTTCCTGAAAGCATCAATACAACTTTTCACTAAAGGATCTTTAAATAATTTCTATGCAATTAACTAAGTTTCACAACACTGCCCCAGAACTGATGTTATTGTACAGATGGAGAAACTAAAGGAGATTAAGTGACTTATACATTGTTATGTAAATCTGACAGAGCCAGTCACAGAACCCAACAATTTTCTTTAAAGTCATGTGACATTGTATTTACATTTGCAAATTTGGCATTCTTCTCCAGGAGTCCATTCATAAAGTTCAGTTTAAGATTTTACTGCTCCTCTCACACTAATGGTCTTTCTGTTGAACATGGCACTTAAGCACATACTTCTCTTCAAGCATGAAAATTGGCCTGGTTAAGGGATTTTTGTTCTGGTTATTCTATTAAAACTTCTGCTTTAATGAAAATTGTCTATCTTTAAAAAAAAATACGTTTTATCAAAATTTTGCATGGAACATTGATTTTAGTAGATTTACATTCTCAAAGTAAAAAGCAAACACATCTTTCAGAACTTATAAGCAGATATATTGATCTTTTTTCTCAGCACAAGATAGTCTATCTACTTAACTCTATTTTTCTTACTTTGGCCTTATGAACCAATAAAGAGCAAAGAGCTCCATTCTGTGCTGATAGTCAAAGGCCAAGAGACAGCATTGTATGGCCTTACTGTGTATGAAGTGAAAAAAATCACTTTTAATATGCCAAATGCCAAGTCAGTAACAACTTAGGGGATTGAACATCTTTCAGGAAACTTGTTCAGCACCAAGCAGAATTAGAAATAAACCAGCATATGATGCTGTGCTTATTTGACACATTGTAGTATTTGAAGTTTATTACCTAAGGTGCTTTGAATTTCGTATTTAGCAAATTCTTGGATGTACAGTAATGCAGCATGATATTTCTATGCATCCTTCTAAATATTTATTAAAAACGAATGCTCTTCTTCAGCTAATTAATTATTGACTATGTTTTCCACCTAACTCTTTTTATTTTGCCACTATATACACTCGTGCACTATTTGTTTTTTTTCACTGTATCATGACACTGGTGACTCATACTCAGTTTGTGACCTGTTATGTCTCCCAGCTTTTTTCTACACATCTGAAACCTAGTCTATTGCTTCCTATTTCCTATTCAGTTCATCATGTCTAAGAGAAGATTTATGTATTCCTGCTTACTGAATTGTGTTCATCTTTTTCCAGCTGATTTCTTCAGATCAATTTAAGTTCTAATTCCATCTCTGGCATGCTTGCAGCCACTCCCACAGTAGTGTTCCCTGTAAATTTAATAAGAAAACTGCTATATTATGCATCTTCCAGATTAATAATGAAAATGTGGAGTAGTACCAAACTCGTAAGTATTCAAAATAATTCTTGGTCAGTTTTGCACATATCTGGAGTCAAAGAGTTTTGATTAGCTTCCTTTTGAAATGCCTGTGTGCAACAGCATTTATTTAAGCCAAGAACAGTAATGTCTACTGTTTCTCTCATATCCAGGACACTGCCCAGTACTGTATCACAACTGAACTGAGGTGACATGGTTTGTCTTTGAACCATGCTGACTGCACACCTTTTTATATACTTTGAGGTGCCTATAGATAATTTGTTTCATTATCTGAGACCATCTCTCACAGAGAAGTGAAGCTGGTTATTGTACAGTTTCTTGACTCTCTTTTTACCTTGTTATTATAGTCTTTACATATAGCCTTCTCAATTCTCCTGAAATATCACCTCTGAAAACACTTCAGCATTACTTTAGCTATAGTAGGAATTTCACTACACCCAGGCATTTGAAAATGTCTGTGTTATCTTTGTACTTTTCTAAATGGTTGTCTTAACCTGGGATTTCATAACTTTCCTTGGTGTTAGTAGTACTAACTTCCTGTCTACTCACAGAATTTATAGTGCAGACATAAGCAGAAACTAATTATGTAAACTAGTTTCAGTTGTTCAACCTATATGAAGTAATGGTCTTAATTTTCCTGTCTTGCTTCTACTAAAACTGCTGTCTTTTCTTCTTTCATGTATCTTGTAAAAAGTTTCTTGGTTTGTCCCTTGGCACTTCTGAATTTGTCTCAATACCTTCTGCTGTTTTTTCATATTCATCATTTGAACTACTTCATACTTTATAAATGCTTTATTTTAGACTTTTACTAAAGAGCTGATGATTTTACAAGATTGGTCTCTTGGTAGTTCCCACTGTTCCTCTGTACTGGAGTAATTAATATTATTTTTTTACAGGAATTTATTTCCTTACAGAATTTATTTTCTTTGTTTATCTGTATGCCTCATCTTTCTCTGCAGCTATTAAGGGCTCCCTGTTTGAAATGCACTACTTTTATATTACAGGGTCATGTGTCTCCTTTCCTTAAAGATCTTGAACTCTTTCATTGCTTTGCCACTGTCACTTTGCCTTTAGTCTCCACATTTGCAGCTAGTCCTCTTTGAATGATCAGAACCAAATCTAGAGCTACCAAACCTCCAGACACCATTTTTTCCATAACTTGCATACAAAAAGATATGTAAAAGACACTTAGGAATTTCTGAACCACCAGAAGAACTGTTTGGCTTTTAAGAATGGTTATACGTTTGAAGGTCACAAATTAACTGTGTCAGCTTCTCCTAAAGAAAGTCCAACAGTCAGCTGCTACCACAGCGTTGGTTCCTCAAGAATCCTGCCACAACCTGGATTATTGAGCTAATGAATTTTTGAGCATCTGCACTTGATGATGTAGACCATAATTAAGATGAAATCAATACTGGCATGTCCATGGTCTGTCATAGCCCCATGAAATTTGCAAGAAATGAAGACTGTATGAGGTTAGATATAAATTAATGGGGTTTGTGCTGATAATATAGTAAATATTATGCAGATTTTTGTACACTATTCAAGTAAAATAAAACTCCAGAGGATAGCTGTACTTGTGCTATGCTTGGCATTCACTTTTACTTAGAGGCTAACATTTCTGTGTGTAGAGGCAGTGAGAAATCAAGGCTTGGATAGCTAAAAAGTAAACACCAGCAGGCTAATAAAGATCTGTGCCCCAGCCTCCTGTTTGGTACAGTTTGGTAGCAGGTCAGATGCCCTCAAAGTCACCTCTTTTGAGGCATCAAGTAAAGTTGATAATTTCATGGTCTCACATGTCTGCGTATTTACCTCAGGTTATAAGTACCTGAGGTACTTTTCTTAAGGACTTTGCATAACAACTTCATCTTTCATTAATAATTACATCTGCACAGTCCCATTTTCATTACTTTTTCTTTCAACTTTAGGGACCCAAAGTACCACTTAGCGAATGAAACACCATTTTTCTGTGACACACCGAAGATAGGAAAATTTTACTCGTATCTGCTCTTCTAGAAGACAAAATAACTGTAGTCATTCTCAAACTTTTTTTCCTAGTAGAGTAGACTTTTGGGGTTATTATAGGTTCAAGTGAAGACTAGTACATTATTAGATTTACTTTTTAGAATTGAAGAAACCATTAAAATACTATGGTTCTGTAAGCCAGTCTTTTATTCTTCCCAGCCTCACCAATAGCCTGTTAGGACTTCAGTTTGGGAACCACAGCTTAGATGGAAAGGGAAGGTTTTCAAGGTAAGAGAAACACCTAGCTTCTGACAGAGCCACAGGTATCATGGAAAATCTCTTCTTAAACTAGCTCATTCTATAGCTGACTTTCAATAGCGGGGAGGATTAACCCTGGGAAGAAGATCTTGCTGATGCCACTATGAATAGTGGTAGTACAGAAAGAGTGGGATGTCAGTTCAGGAGAATTAAAGAAAATACTGATTCTGCATTGCATGGAAAGGCAGGGTACTATTCCAAATTAAACTGTAATTTATATTCCTCTCCAGAAAGCCTAGCTCTTTTCCAGGGTCTGATTTCTGCTGTCTGTTAATTCTTGATAATTTTTTACCTTCTTGACAAGAAGTAGAATAGATATCAAACTCCTATGTATTATGCATCTCGGCATTTTTATATTCAAATCCAGATACTGTGTTCTGATTTTCCACTTTTGCTGTATAATTGGGTCATCAGGTTTTCCATTAAAATGCTTAACAGAACATTACAATTAAACTCCAAATCTATTACCTTTTGCCTGAGCATGTTTATAATGTTCTTCTCTAGTATCTTGGATGAAAGCATTTCCTTAAATAAAAGATTAATTAAAAGAATAAGATACAGTTTCTATAGTAATTCACTAAAATCATTTTTAAAAGCCATGAACACCATAAAATGAATTAAATTCATCCTGCTACATTTTGAGAAATATACATTAATCCAAATGGCTATATTTGTACCACACTTGGAAATTGGTACCCATATATTATTCTCAGAGTATTCAAGTTTCTTAATGTAGTCTGGAGTTGACTGATCATTACAATTAATCAGCAGTTTGCTAATTTAAATTTAAAAACTGGTTAGAATGCCATTGCAGTGTTTACATTATGACTAGCAGATATTTTTGTTACCTTACAGAGATGATATGTTAGCTGCTGTTGGAAATGTAGGCTGTTAAAGGCTATTATTCTTAGAAAAGAGGAATGCTTAATTAAACAGCTTTGAAATTCACTGACAAAGTCTGTCCTTTCCCACAAGAGGAATGTGTGGACACCTTGGTAGGATTCTGCCCTGGCTGAATCCAGCCCCACTGAGTGCCCCGGAGCTGTCCTCAGGAAGGTGCTGGAAAAGGCAGAAGCAGATGGCCAGGTACACAATTATTTCAGCCTGGAATACAGCATAAAAATCAGCCCATGTAAGGGCATCGTTAAAGCTGAACTGAGTTGGAGACTGTGAAACAGCTTGCAGAAAACCAAATTTTCATCAGTGTGGATTCCCATCTAAAAAAAACAGAGGGTTTACCAGGTGACAAATTTAAACAAAAAATAATAGTAGATTACACACACCACTCAAAAAACTTCAAGATAAAGTTAAAAAACATCCAGGTCAGAAAAGGCAGGTAACCATTCTATGAGTCTCTGATAGCTTCAGAAAAGCATGCATGTCACATAATAATTTCTATGAGTTTCAGCTGCTGTATTCTTACCTATATAAATATTGCATAAGTAGAGATGTATGTTCATGCAAACGTGTATGCACATATATATGTATACTGTATCCATCTGTACATGTGCACATGTGCACAAGTAGGTGAGAGAGAGATGAGAGTTGTACCAGAAAAACACAGAAAGGCTCTTCACTTTGACTTGTTTGTTTAAGTTGGTAGAATAACCATAGAAATAAGTGAGAGGTCCATAGTTCTAGCAAGATACAAAAATTGATTTTCAAATTTGTGGTAAAGAGCTGGGGCAATATTTTACAATCAGATTAAAAGACAGACACTTCATAGACCCCAGAAGATTCCAAGGGAAGATGGACATTCATAGCCTTAAAATGTGGCTATTGAAACACCCCAGAAAATGCTAGAAGCACCAAGCAGGACCCTTTTTGAAAGTAGGTTTTTCACATTGGGTGTGCAGTTATTGTTTTGTATTATATGCTATCTGAAAATCTACAAAGACTTTTTGCTGAAAAACAAACCACTGTTTTTATGCTTAAAACCAGAATTACAAAAGTGATGTAACAAATTATTCATTTTATTTGACCTAAAGAATCATTTTCCTCCCTATGTTAAGCCCCTGTGAATAGTGTCCTGTACAGTTACAGTTTTGAAGAACTTAATACTGGGGGAAAAACCACCTGGGCATTAACTGACAGTGAATTAGACTCATTGTCACTTAGAAAAATAATACTTTGGAAATTTAAACTCTGATGTTCTCGGTATCCCGGTTAAAGAGCATCTATGAAGTATACAAAATGGATTGACCTTGAAAACAGGAAATAAAGATGGGTGAATTTTAGGCAGTGGCATTGAATCCCTCTTGCTTTTTCAAGCCCAGCCATAATTGGAAAGCCATTCTGCCTCTTATAAACATTCAGTCGGAGAATTCTGATAAGCTTTCTTAATTTACTCAGATCAAACCTTTTTAAAAAACTACAAACCTCAGGACAATGGTCTTGTGAAAATGCATGTTGCTCAGTGCAGCGTTCTTGCCAACTTACATGCTAATTTACTTTTTCATTAACACGTGAACGAAGAAGATAAAATAAAAAAGATTTGTCAAAACAGAGAGTTTGTGGAAGGAGACTGACTTTAATCACTCAAAGTTATCAGAACCAATGCCAGAACTATAGAGAGCAGTTCTAGTCAGAAATGGAGCCATAGTCATCAAAAGATGTTTTCTGGACCTCAGAAACTGAAGCTATGCAGCAAAAATAAAGCTCATCACGCTTAAAATATGTCCCCTTTTACAATATCTACTACCTGATGCCAAATCAAAATATAGGCTTAACTTATGTTGTTAATGGATAACTTCGTTTTCCAGCAGCATAATGCCATCACATAAACAAATGAACTGCATTTTTTAAAATATAATGAAAGAGTTTGTAGTATATATCAATGGCAATGAACCCTGAGCCTTCTCAAAGCCTAGCTGCTCCCAAAGGATGATGTGTCCAAGCACAACCATCAAAATAGCAGCAATAGAAAATAGAGGTGTGACAGTAAAGAGTGCTTCCATGAAATTCCTATGTTATTTGTGACAAAACTGTGTCTTAACTTTCTCTTACTCCCCTCCACAATTTGTTATTTTACTGTAACACTTATGAGGAGAAGGTTGACAATTCATTCCTGCGTTCAGTGTTTGCAACAGTGCACTGCAGTGTCCACTCCACCAAACTACAATAGCATTTTCAAATCACACTGTCCTTAGGCAGTAGCATTAACTACATATTTTGTTTGCTGCCTTTTATCTTAGATTCCCACTCTTTCATGCTCTGCAGAAGTCTGGGGAAGCACCAGTTCAGCCATTGTCTTTATTATGTACTTTTATTTATTAATCACATTCATGATGTGTTCGAGCTACATTCCAATCAAAATTGTGAACTTGTCCAGAAGATGCGGCAGTCATGTCATTTTGTATCAGCAGCTTCTCTTTTATTCCAATACCTCTCTGACCTTCAGCAATAGTGTCATGTGCTTCTATAATGGTTCTCATTGCCTCCTTTCTCAAGCACCACAGCTCCCTAGAGACTATCTGCATGGAAAGATAACTTTAGGAGCCTCTAGGGGTCTGCTTTCTGTTTGCTCTCATACTGGCTAAAAAACCAGTAAAAATCCCATTTGTTCAAATCCATATTTTTTTCTTTCTTTTATTTTTATTTTTTTAATTTAAGAGCACAGAGCAACACAGCCTCTGCTTTAAGTTTCTCAGCAAAGCTACTGCCTAATTACTGCCTGCTGAGTAGCACAGTTAAACAAAATCAGTCAGAAAGCCTTAAAGATACAATATCCTTTTTCATGAACTGTCTGCTTGTCAATTTGAAGTCGCCCTCCTGCTTTAAATCAACCAACCACAGAGCTGTTGTGAACAGCAACTGATTTTCCATGCAGTGCTGCAAAACAAAATCACACCGTATCCTATTTTTAATGGCCACAGTTTTTCAACTGCATAACAAGAGGTAGCTGGCACTGCTGAGCTGAACCATATCAAAAATGGGTTCAAGTAGAAATAGCACAGAATCCTTGAAGAATACAAGTACAGACCCAATTACACGTGCATTGTGATGCTCAAAGCCAATTACAGGCAAATAACAGTGAAGCATTGATTCCACTTTCATAGCTGCATTGTAGACATCGGTTGTTTTTATTTTTTGTATCTACAGGACACAAAGAAATAATTTTTAAGGCTCAAATCCTACGCATTATTTTATTAATCCACTATATATTTATGTACATAGGCTTCTAAAAACACCAGCCTTTATCAAATTTACATTAGTGTGGACAAAGTGCAATAACTTTTTGTTTCTGTAGGTATTTTTCTATTTGAACTTCAGACATACAGGTGTTAGGAACACACGCATGGACACAGCATGTAGTTACACAGCACATAAGCTTTTAAAGACTTGGCAGAGTGGGCGTTTTCTAACACACTTGGGACATTGGATAGTTACCATTCTGACCTGTTCTCATCCATGCAGTTAAGCTATAAACCTCTTGGTAACTGGATTTTTTTTTATTGACTTGGTAACAATTTTAAATACAGTCAGTGAAGAAAGTACAAAGTGTACCTAGATTGACAAACTATTGTCGTGGTCCATGCATTGAAGAAAGGACTCTTGACAATAATTTCAGAAGGCTAAAATGATTTATTAAAATGACTCCATAATGCTAATATATTTCTATATCTGCTCAGCAGAGAGCATTCCATGCTCCTGCTGCTGCTTCGTCCAGGAAAATGTGTCCGAATAGTTTACAATATCAGAAAGATAAAGTAATTTCAGTTCAGTCTCCTCATAGGTAGGAGGAGGCCAACCAATTCCATGTCCTTGAAGAACAGACACAGATATTTTGTTTACAGAAAGCTTATACAGAGTAAAGACAGCAAAAGGATGTTCTCCCATGGGAAAATGATCAGAAGGCTTACACACAGAGAAACTTATAACATGTTCATAGCAACAACAAACAACATGCAAAATCATATTCTCACTACAATTTCCACACTAAAGTCTATACCCTCAGTATTGCTATTATTTTCAGGTACATTCCTGATTTTCACTCTGTTCTAGTGATGTTGTGTACCAATAAAACATTTTTGCACCTTTTAGCATTGGTCATCTTAATGTAAATGATCTGACTTACAAATTGTTTTTGTCTTTGTGAAATATATTTCTGTAACCATTTACTCTCACAGTACTACCACAAGGCAGAGTAAAGAGATTGCCTCACATAATGGGCAATGTTTAGAACATTATCTCCACATCAGATGTGGATGGAATCCACATCAGGTTGGATGGAATAAATCTGTGCAGTGGTTCCAAGAGGAGCTACTGGAAGTCCTCTCTTGTACTTTAGGTTATTTATCCATAACCTCACAAAATCTGATTTTCTTCTAAGAAGAAGCATGTCCTTCAATTTATTAAATGTATAATGCCAGATTTAAAGATAGTAAATATTTTCCTCTTTAAAATACTGACTTTTTTATTCTCATGTACTGCAATCTCAAAGTGATTTTTTTTTCTCAGTCTCAATCATTCTCAAAAAAAAATCTCAAAATACTCAGCCTTGCCTACACATTAATATAATCTTTTTGTTGGGTACTCAATTTATTAAAAACTTATTACATATTTAATATAACAACAAAGACTCACATAAAAATGTAAACCCCCTCATATTTCCAATAATTTGTACTAGCAATAATGCATTGATTACAGATTACAGTTAAACTAGCATTAACAGAAGATCCACTGATATGAGATATAAAATCCTGTGAAATTAGGAGGGTTTCACAAAAAAGCACACAGCTTTGGTGTACATTAAAATATGTACATTAATTAATTATCAAAACTAAACTTTAGAATGACAAATATATAATGAATAATTTAGGTTCCGCAGAAAATCTTGACAAATATTTGTGATCTATCTCTAAATCTAACTAAAAAGTAACAACTATGGATATTATAGCCATATAATCAGTTGGAAAAGTTAATACCAAAGTGCAAGCATGGAACTAATATTAAAATGTAGATACAGAGAACTACTATTTTAAAGGAAAATCTAGGAAAACCAATGGGATTCCTTACACACTCACAGAAACATACTTATAACAGCACTTTAATAAAGAGCAGCAGTAAAGAGATTTGTATAAAAAACTCATAATAATCTGATTTTGTGGGTCTGGAGTAAAATATCTTTGAAATATCCATTACTTTTAGAAAACATTTCAAAGGACTGAAGGTAATGTTAATATTATACATCCTTCCAAGCAAGAATATATTCCATATTTGTTTAAATTTTCCTCCCCAAAATTTTTAACTTTGCAGAAGCTATAGAGGATGAAAGGAAAAAAACAAGTAACCATCATGTATAAGTTTCCTAAAATTTTCCTAGGGTGGTTTTGGACATTCACAGGCCCACAATAAAGGAATGCAGCACAACCAGAAGGCATTTCCCTATTACACTGAGCCAACAAAGGCATCAGGCAGAAAAAAGGGATAAAATGCTTTGACCTTTGAAATGCCTCTCACTATGCAATCAGTCTATATCACAGGTTCATTGAATGGTTTGGTTCAGAAGGAATCATTAAAAACCATTCAGTCCAACCCCCATGCAATGAGCAGCAACATCTTTAACTAAATCAGGTTGCTCAGAAGCCCATCCAACCTGACCTTGAATGCTTCCAGGGATGGGGCAATACGATTTCAGGTGGTGTATTTCAGAGACTAGGAGAGTTGTGGAAGAAGAGAACAGTTCAATAATTTGGACCATCCGTTGTTTTCTGCGTACAATACCACTTTGGAGATCCTCTACTTCTTTGGCTACTTGGGATAATCATGGGGTTAATACTAAAAGTTGAGAACAGTTCTCTAGTCATAAGTCTCAAGGGCCAATTTAACTACCAGGAAGAACTCTTGAGATGTTCCTTCAGATTCATTCAAACCACAGTTGTGGCCACTAATAAAGTCACTGTACCCCAATTCTGTAGAAAAACTGTCCTGAATTATCCATTCAGAAGTTACCTGAGGATGCCAGTAGCCTATATGAGCATGACAGTTTGATAGAACGGTCATTAATTCTCTTAATTGCAACCTGTGTTCCTAAAACAAGCCAATGAAAACATAGTTATTTGCATTTATATGAAGACTCAACATTTTGCATTATTTTACTGTCACTTGGGAAAAAAAACAATTAAAGGCTGGAACAAATGCAAAAATTTGCAAAATACCATATTTTACATGGTAAAATAATTACCAGATTTACTTTTGAAGTCACATTATACTATTTATTAAGGATGAGGGATACAATTCAGGGCAATGAAACTCTCTTACATTTCTTGAATTCTAGCTTAAAGCAAAAACTGAAAGTGTCTTTTTAAACTATGAGGGTATGCAGAGGAACCATGTGATAGGTTTCAGCAGCACACAAAGTAATTTCTAATAAAATATTAGGGAAAGAATATGATAAAAGAAATAGAAACCACAGTGATTCCCTAAAAAAACCCCCATATTTTAAAGTTTAGAGAGAAAAGAAGGTTATCAAGCTTCTTGCTTAAAATTTACTCTTCAGTCATGCAAGACACTGAGCAATTTTTTCTTATCTGTAAAAGCACTTAAGCTGGAACTTAACCTGAAGCATGTGAGAAATACTACAGAAATCAATAAGAAATAACTGTTTAAGTGCTTGAAGGTAAGCAACTATTAATGTGAATCACTAAGTAGAGCCATGGTTCTCAGATTTTTTGAAGAACAAAGTTTCTTCGTTATAACTGAAAAAGTCTTTCTAAAGCACTATCTTGCAGTTATAAAAATAATTGATACAGAATAAATGAATCAAAATAAATGAATACTTGTCTGTTGGTTGTCAGAGGGCTCTGCTCTCCCTTGGAAGTGCTGTCTGGTGGGCCTATGGACAGAGATTCTGAATCCTGTCATTAGGAAGACCTTGGATGAGTCCTGAGACCCTGAAATATGCCTGTGAAGTCATTAACCTTCAATCATGTAATGATACATCTGTAACAGGAATGATGAGTCAGGTTTACTTTTGAATTAGTAAAGACAATAAAAGTCTAATAGCAGAGTTCAAAGATTCAGAAGCATTATTTCTCCTGATCTTAATTTACAGCGTCTTCTGGAAATGAGATTTGAAAGGTAGCTGCTCATTTCCTCACTCATGTTATGACCATCCTGGGGCTTGATGGTTGTTTACAATGCATTTACTCATCTACATACGATGTAGGAAGAATTATGTAATATGGTGGTAATAATTAGCTTTGACTGCAGGCAAACTCCTGAATAAAAGGCTGTATTCATGGTATTAAATAAATGAGGGGAGCTGTGAGCTTTTAACTTACTGGGGAAATTTTAGCCTTCACGAACAGTTATAGCTATTAAGGAAATATTTCTCATACAATCACTTTTTTCTTCTTATTGTGGGTGTTAGTGCTACTATTTCCTTTCAGATAGAGCAGCATATTGGTAAGCACATCAAAGAGGACAACACATATTCAGATGATTATGATTAGTGCCATTGTCTTAATGACCTGCTTACAAGATTCATAGAGTTAAAAGCAAAGGAATAATAAAAAAGTCAGCAATTGTGTGTTTGGGGTTGGTTTAATTTTTTTCATTAGTAAATGAGATTTTTGCTTGAAAACATTGAGAAATTAATGAATATATCTGCATATAAATATTTATTTTACTTTGAAATTATAAAACCGGAACTTCATAAAAATCAGGTGATTCTATTTTCTGCAGCTGTGCCATTCTTACTAGGAATTACTTCATTTCATTTAGAGGCCAAATATGGTAATATTGTGGGCTTATTTTTTTAAGCAAAAAGTTTACTTATGTAGGTAAAAACATGTGACTTGACATCCTGGGTCAGAATAAGTTCCACCTGTTATAGTATATGATTTGGAACACTTGGTACTCCAGAGGGAGTTTTAAAACTCCTGCAGCAGGCTCATAAAAGTTATCTGCCTCATACCCTAAGTCTCTTACTAATTAATAACAGAATCAAGACTGCTTTTATCTCAAAGTGTAAAGTTTAACACTCTATATCGCATGCTTATAGCTAATTAGGCTGACACCAGACTGGACTGCTCTACTTACAAAGTTTGATTCCTTTCTTAATTTTGGTGAATTCTTGATCTTTGTAGCATCTAGTGGCAATGGACTTCACAGTCTTCATATGGTGAAAAGATAGTGTAACTTTAATTTTAACCTTATGGAATGTTCTCTTGTGTATCAGAATAGAGGCAGTGAATTCACATTCTACCTCCTCTACATGCTTGATATTTTATTCACTGCTTTCATGGGTTGCAGGCTTACAAATCCATCTGTCAACATCTTTGCTACATCAATGCTACAGGAAATTCTGAAACTGCAACGTCTTTTTCTGTAGCATTAGTTGTTATGAATGGATATGAGAGCCTGAACATTTAGCAGTATACTCCTTGTATGTATGTGTCTTCATTCTGTTTTTATAGTTTTAAGAACCATATTGTAATTCATTTCCACAGACAGAGTCAAGAGTTTCTTACGCAAGGAAACTTCCAACTGCTGTTGCTTTCAGTCCAAGAAACAAGAATACAGGAAAACTATCTAACAGAAGCAGAAAGAAAAGTAAAACTACCAGAGCATTAAACTGTGGACTGCATTTATGCAGATAATCAAAACTGATATAGAAGTTCCAAGGCTGAAGATAACTCATACCCTGTTTCATGCACTACTTAGTGGCTCATATAAATAGGCCTCTTGAAATGCAATGATGTTGTCAGTTCAGAAAAAATTAATAATATTAGCATCCTTTTTCTTGGTCACAACCTGACAGATTAAGGCGGATATAAACCAGGAACGTTCACAAGGTGGCTGAAGGATGTTCACAGCTATGATGGATCCTTGGTCTGCTATTACTAACTCAAAGGCCGCTTTCTTTCTAGAGAATACCTGTTCTAGTGCAATAAACCCGGGTTTTCATGATTTCAATATTCTTTAATGATTTTTTAAAATAATGATTTGAAATTGAAAATAAAAATGGAATGTATTGAATTAATACCATGGTTACAACAGGCAGGAGTATTAGGAAGAAAATGAAATCTGAACCCTTTGGATCACTTCAGATGAGAATACATATAGGTGAATAAATAAATTACTATAAATGTGATTTCATACAAAGGAAATATTTTAAAAATTTCCCTTGTAGAAAAATGTGATATTTTTTCTCAACATTTCAACGCAAAGAATGTTTTACAGGTTTTGCATATGAACCAAAACTGGAAAGCTCTTGCCAAAATCTTTCTGGTCTCTTTACTGGCAATGCAATTGCAGTTCCAAGCCTAGAATTCAGAGTGGCTACATGTCACTGAATTTTTGATGTGCTGATTTCAGACTGGCCCTATTTTGAGAAGAACGTCTTTTGTGCAACTTTGGAGATAAAACATATGCAGATAAGCCCTTTTGGAAGATGTATTCAGCGGTGGAGTGATCAGTCAACATTCATTTTGTGGCTGGTTACGGTACTAATTTCTGCATTAAGACCAAATTCTTGTTTAAATTCAGTGTTTCAGGCAGCATTCATACACTGACTCACTGAATGTTAAATGAAAGGCTAATTTGAAAGCAAATGATAAATCTTCATAAATTCACTCTCATTCTGCATTCTCATCCTACATTTCCTATCAAATCCTTCCTGGGGTTTTATGGCTTTCTGTTTGTTTAAAAACATTTCTGTACAGAATGTTGCAATTTTCTGTTGAATGGAGAAGGTCTTTAGGTCTTCATTCCTGGTGATAGTGGTAGCTATCATTCCCTCCATAAGTGAGAATATGACTTTGGATTGAGAATGTCAGGGAAAAATAAAATAATTAGCTTTCAGTTTATATCCTAACATACATTACCAGTTTATAATTCCAGCTATTTTGGTGGAGTAAAATAATCTTTTTTTTTTACTTCCTGAGGCTGAATATCCCCAAAACAACTGCTTAAACCTCTCTCTGAAGGATGATGTGCACAGCTCCATTTATGAATCATCTTTATTATCTCTGCTTAATGGGTTTGAGGGTGACTTGGATTCTTTTATATTGCTTTAAATCCCGTCCATTCTCTTTTTAGACTCAGCAGCGATAAACAGCTAGAGGCAATAATTGGATATTCAGTCCTTTCATGTGCCCTTCCTAACCTTCACATTCCATGGACAGTCTGCATGCACTGCAAATTGCAGCCAAGTGGATGCAGTCAAACTAACAGGCAGGAGACATGCAACTTCCCCAGCACCATCCTGGCAAACAAGGGCTGTTCCTTCTCTCAGCAGAGAGAAGTCTCATGCAGTCTCTTTTATTTACTGTTCTTTGTTCCATTAAAGGTCATTTCTTTTTACACATGATTTGTTATTCCCGTCTGCAGAGAGTGTGTTTCCTTTGGAAATGACCTATTTATAATCATAATAATGCATTCCACTTACATATTATTGTCCAATAACGGGGTGCTTTGGGGTTTAACAGCACTGCTTCTTTCACTTCCCGTCCAACAGCTATTGAGGCATGCCATTATATTAAACTATAACATAGACTCCTCTTTAATACCCTGTTGTTTGACCAGCTTTAGATAAACTGCATGCATTACCTGATTGCTTGTATATTCAAGGATAATCTCATGAAGTCTCTGCTGTCTCAGAGTGGAGCGCAGTATCTGCCAGGAAATATGAACTATGGAAAATTATTGACTTGGTAACATCATGATTCCCAGACGTTGTGATTTTAAATATTTAGATTTTCTTCTAAACAGCAACATATGATTTGAAAAGAATCCTGGGAATTTCAGCAACTGAAAAATGTCAGGGAAATTGGTGTTCAAAATTTTTACTGAAGAGGTAGAAAAGTGTTATGGATCCAAAAAAATATCTCTAGTGAGACAACATGCTAGTCTGGTATCTAAAATGCTGACTATTATATGAGGTATTTGGGTAAGATTGAATATTGTGGTGGTTTCATTTTCTTTTTCTTTCCTAAGCCACTTTTTTTTAAATTTTAATATTTCTGAACAGGGGCAGAAATGAAGCCATTGCTCTTGGCAGAGAAAGGAGGAAAAGAGAAGTTATTTACAGGACTCTGAAGGGGTACTGAGAGATACTATGACTTCTCGGACTTTTTTCAGAACACAAGATTTAAACACAAGAGAGTACCAGGATCAGTCACTTGGAATGAGTCGTCATTCTGTTTGTACCATCAGTTCAGAACAAACATGTAAATAACCCTGCAGGTAAATATTTCCCCTTTTCATCTATTTTTGAAGGGGAATCAACACATTATACAAGACTTTTATTTGTGTCTTATTGAGTTATCTATATTATAAATTTCCAAAAGAAACAGTATTCAAATGACAAAGAAATTTCTTTGTTCATCATCTTATTGGCATATTTTCTGACTAGATTTATTTCTATCATTGAAATGTTTCTACCTACAGCAGACTCTTTTTATATCTAGTTATTTATGTACTAGCAGTTAAAAAACCCAAACAAGCAAGCAAACAAACAAAAATAAAAGGGCTTTGGAGATGGAAAGATTTTAGTAAGAACCCACAGAAAGAAAAGAACCATTAAGATATATTTTACAAAAGTATCATTTGGACTCTTACAAGGCTACTTGAACAAAAAAAAAATAGATGCAAAGTATTTTTAAATAGTGAAGAACCTGGACTCTTCAAACTCATTTTAAGTGTTCTCTGTCCATTCTTCACATAGTGTAACAAACGGATTGTGTACTACTAATTTCAGAATACTCTATTCTTCTGCCTCTTAAGAGTGAATTGGCTACTAAAGCAAAAAATACTTTCGTTTATAAAGTGTCAAGTATTTCCCTCTCCTTGAACATGAAATCCTCAAACAAGATCTTTGAGGCAAGCACAAAGTTCTATATTCAGTCATCTTCTACAGCTTGTTGGTTCATGATAAAATATTTTCTAAAAATTAATCCAGTTTTAAATGTACCTATAAACACTTTTATGCTATGATGGTTTTGTTTAGAATTGGGATATCCTCTGCATTACTAAATACATAGTTATGAGTGGTGGGCTTGCTATCTTCTCAATTCCCAACATCTAAAACCTTCACAGTCTCAGCTGTTACTTCCTTTCCATAAAAAAAAATCTACTCCGATCCCCATTTTTGTGCATGTTCTCTTGCACATATTTCAACGGCTGGTCTCTTTTAGTAAAATATAGAACTACTGTTTTGCAAATTCTGCTTCCAGTTTTTATTTCCTTTACATATTTGGATGAAGAGGCCCCATATGGCCTTATACTTCTCTTGCAAGGACGAGAAGAATGAGAATTGTTTATATTCTTGCTTCTTGGTCTCCCTATAGTGAGGCTGTAGAAAGACCTGGACCTAGAACAACACTCCTTCTCTACTCCCTAGAAGTTTTCACAAGTGAAGAATGAGAACAGATTTGTCAATTTTATCTTGAGCCTGTTTTCCTCTTCCTGTCTCCTCTGGAGTATGTTGTCAAATCATATGCTTCCATTTTGGGACCTGGAAAAAGACTTTCCCAGTTTGAGCTGCAATCAAAACCTGCAGCTTTCTGAATTTCTGAGGAACACATTGCCTTAACACTTGCCTTTCTCTAAGTTGTCTCCTGGTTCTTGGACTATTCAGCATCCTTCTCCTTTACATTCATTCGCTTGTGAGGTGCAAAATCTGTAGTCAAGTCAGAAGCCTCCACTTTCTTCACATTCCTCTCTCAAATATTATCCACCCTATTTAGAGACGGCAAACATTTTAGTATTTTAAAATCTATGACTGAGACCTATTTTGAAAATAAAAGTAAAGTAAAAGAAGTACTTATATTTCTCCAGAATGAGCTAACAAGACATTAATACAGAATCAGCAGTGGAACACCTGCTGCCTTTCAGAGGATATTTATCACATCACCAAAAGAAGAAGAAGAAGGAAAGAAGTTCATTCCCAAAGGGAATTGACACTTAGTGGTGTCATGAAGAAAAGAAAGTGATTGAAAACATTAATGGCATTATTATTTTAATTTTTTAATTGAGGTTTCTGAACACTAATGACTTATTAACCTGGCTATGTCCCTTTCAATGAGTTAAAAGTAAACCTCTAGAAGTATCACACCAGAAGTTAGAAGTCTCCTAGTGCATTTTTCAGAGGTAATTACGGTCCATGATATATTTATAAATTTTTATGGGACATTGGGATAAAAATTATGAGCAAAAACGAAATGAAGAAGGAAAGAAATATTTTGCTATCAATAATACGTAATTACCATGTATGAGGAAGCAAGATACATTGTCCTACATGCCTTTCCTAAATACCAAGGAGCTCATAGAAACACACTGCTTTCCTCTACACTTGTGGTAAAATATTTTGCATTTTCAAAGTCAGAAACAAAGAAGAAATATCTTTATAAAATTACTGAACTGCCCAAAGGAAAATTTTTTTAGTCTCCATAAGTCTTGAGTAGCATGACAAGAAATCAATAAAAAGTATATATAATGCAAAACCAAACTAAAAATGCTACCACTTCCTACAAATCTTGCTACAGCTATTATTGTGCTTTGGCTTAGGAAATATACAGATAAGTTGTCTGATTTTCCTTCAGAACACATTGATTTCTCTTAAAGATCTTTTCTAAAAGATGCAAAAAGCTTTCCAGCTAGTCACGCTTCAAAAACTCTTATTAAAAGCTATGATTTCAATTGCACTGTTAGTCAGCCTTGTCTTCCAGAAAACGAGCAAATGCCAAACAAGTCCACTTGCTTATTTATTTGAAGGGAAAAGGGGCTAAGGAGAAGTAAAAATATGCTTGTCCTAACTAAGGAGAAGAAAGCTGACAGCTAGTTGGTCACAAGTTGCTGGGTGCATTTATTTGCCTAATAATGATCTTTAAAATCTGTTTTGGCTCTAGAGTAAAGGACAGAAAAAATCCCAGACAATAAGGATTTCTTTGTGACAAAAAATTCATACTTGTGACAAAAGATTCATACATACTTTTTTCATTTTTCTGGTGTTTGTCTTGTTTCCATTTTCTTTATCTTCCAGTTTTATCTTGTCTGGATAAAGTCAGAGACTTCAAAAAAGTTACCTAGTGACAGCTGCACTTCCCAAGAAAGTGAAGTACCAGCCTAGGACATATTATGATAAGAATTAGAATCCTTTACCTTGTGCTTCCTAGACAGTAGAAGAAATCTTGTAGGAAGCTAATTTTTACTCCTTTCCTCACTACCTCCAAGTTTTATTGATATTTCAAGCTCTTAGAAATAAAAGCATCATTCTACTCATTGTTCTACCTAATAGCTGAAAAAAGTTCCCATACTGGCTGTCAGTCTAGAGGGCATTTCTTTTGCTCTCTGAGGCAAGGAGAGGCTACTGATTCCATTGACACTGTAGGAAGGAATTTCATGTAGAACAATTTGGAAGACCCATTTGTTTTGCAAGGAAAAACAACTTGACGATCTTAAAGGTCTTTTCCAACCCAGTTTATTCTGTGATTGTTCTGTGAAAACTTTGCTACTTCTATCTCTCCTAAAGGTTTTTAGCCATACTACATGTAGAATTATGTAGTTATTGCTCTGTGTAGGTACCAGACACAGTTCTACATGTCAGGTACGATTTGACACAAACGATGATGATGACTTCACGCTCAACGTTCATCACAGGTCTTAGCCAAATTACTTCCAGTTATGTAAGTACACTCAAAGTCGATGGGAATGCTTCAAAAAATCAAGAAAGTGAGGAAAGGTACTTGTACTGCTAAAAAAATTTGTAAGACTGCACAAATAAACCAGACCTGTAAACCTAACTCTTTTGTTGGCTTTTGGCACATTCATTAACAGGGCTTTGAAACAAATGCTTCTATTCCTGTCTAAACAATTAAATAGTTTTGAAACTTTTTCAGCTTCCTTATACAATCTAGGCTTCTCAGCTGCCTGTCTGATGCCTATAAGCTATTTTAAGAGCCTAATTCACTTAGAGTATTCTATGTGTTAGCAGAATGATACATATTACATTTGTAATTAATTCTGAGCTGGCAAAATAGTAAGAAAAAGTCTCTAATAAAAAAGACAATTTTTGCAAGATCTTAAGGAAGAAGATAAGGATCCTTTGCAAGATTTTTAACTTCTGAACTAAAAATGCAGTTACGCTTTTGTCCTATTTTTACCCTCAAATGACGCTGAAAGATTTTTATTAATAAAACATCAGAGATTACACAGACATAATATCACAGAGCTATTACTTAGGAATTAACCATTTATTAAACCTTTCCCTTTCGATGCTACATATGTACATAATTAATTTATACAAGGATTTACCTGAAAAGAAGAATATTTGAAGATAAGTATTTTTTAATTGATGGTACTTTTAAAGGGATGCAATGTTTTAAATCAAATTACATTAAATGCTTTTGTGTTTACTCTGCATTAAACCCTATTTTATTTATTGTCATCTTCCCAGCATGGTCTCATCACGGTTGAAGAGGGCTGCTAATGCTATTTATATTATGCTGCACTGTCCTCTAATTGACCTTGTTTGTGCAACGGAATGGCTGCTTTTCTCAAGCTGCCAGCTCTTTATTGCTGCATTTTGACCATGCACTAGTGGCTCTTTGTGCTGCTTTTGGGTTCAAGAATCAATACTGCATTCCCCACAGCCAATAAAGGAAGCTGACGGCATGAATTAACTGAGTGTAGCCAGTTGCATGGAGGGCCATTGTCTTTAAGGAAAATCCGGACGATTACAAGCCTCCATTGCTTAGTGGAGATTTTAATGCAAAGCGCGAGGTTGCTGTAATTTAATTTTGGCCTGCTGCTCTGACACACTCCCCTTTTCTATTGCTTCATGGAGTCCAAGCTATTAATGGCTGCAGACCAAAACACATAGGGAGACAAAGGCAAATAGTCACAGTCACACAGTAACAGCAGTTACTTCTGATTTAACAGCAATTTTTCATTTGCATTTAGTGGAATTGACAGAAACTCTTTTTTTTTTCCTTCTCAGATTTTTCTCTGTTGAATTCATACATGTAAAATAAGCCAAATGAAAGCAAAACATCCAAACAACAGAACCACAATGTGATGGCATGTCTTGAACTGACACCTAAAGGAAGTTTGCACACGGGGCAAAAGTGGAAATGTATGCAATGCCCAGGGGTCTCTCCCCTCTAGTCTTACTGAATCATCTAGTAAGGGATGCTACTTAGCCACAGCTAGTGCAAAGTGTTACTAAGAAGTATGCACAAAAATGGCACAGTAAGGAAATGAAAAGTTAGCAGTAGGAGTTCTGCCGCTAAGAGCAGAAATGAAATCACTTTTTATTTTAAAAAGAGTAATGGCTTTTATTCAAGATGCTTTGATATTGAAAACTGTAGTTCCTTATGACAGATAGTATTGTTGATTCAAATGGATTCAAGCTCAGTTATTCAAAAGGACAGTGTGTTATGTACAAACCATTTAACTCAAGCTTTTAACTTGTTTTCTCTGTTGACAGTAGTATGAGAGATTGTCTGAGAGGTAATCTTTCTAAAGTAATGCCTGAAAAGTTTTATCCACTTAGGACTTCCATAAAAAAATTCAAAGCTCTTGATTCCTACTGCCTGTTTACCTGCCATATAAATGTCTCAGGAATTTACCTGAGATAAAAAGTTGAGGCTAAGCTTAATTTAAAGGATATTTCTACTAAACCATGGGTTATGGGAAAAAACACAATGCTTGTGTTGCTGCCATTGGCCATCTTGGCCATCAAAGAGTTAGTCACCTTCTTCCTAACAGTGTACAGTGCACAGTGAGGAAGCGTTTCAGGAGGATGAGCCACCCCACCCCAAAGTAGCAGCTAGAGACAGCTGATGGACTATGATCAGGAGATATCTATTAGCTAAGTTAACTTTTAGGATGGAGAAACACAGTGAGTTAAACCCCAGACTAGCTTTTTTTAAATTATGCAGTGTGATAAAGGAAATGAAGAAAATAATAGTCAAGAGCTTGACAAGGTATTTCTTTATTCTTACTGACACTGCTTCAAAGGTGTGTGAACAGAACTACACACAAATAATAAACCACAACATAGAGTTGTTGGGGCTTACAAAACGCATATTTCCTGCCAAAATGTAAAACCCCAGGAGACTTACTCCATCAGCAAAGCCAAGAGATGGGAACTTACAACTACCCTGAAAAGAAGAAAGTTATTCTCTTCATCCTGGAGATGGGAACCAAGAGTTGATCTTACATTTTAGGAAATACTCATGAATGCTCAGAGTAATTTTTCCTGAACCCTCATATTTAAGGGTCTTTTACTAACTACTCTTTAACTCTTCCACCACCTTCTCATCTTGTAGTCATGTGCCACAGCTCATCCTCTCTGAAAACACACATAAATTTACCTTTCAAGAGATCCTTCTTGATAGACCATATTTTGCACATATTCACAGAGCAAGGCATAAATAATCCTAAAATTTTTCCTAATGTGGAAACTAAAAAAAATTACCAATGCTGAACTCAATTTTTCCACAGTATAAACATCTTATATAACCTATTATAACAAAGAAAAAGTAACCAAAAAAAAAAAAAAAAGAAATCCCAGCAACAAACCTAATGTAAAAATAATTTGGAATGACCCACAAGTGATCATTATCCAGTGTACTGCAAAATGATGAAACTGAAAATCATGGATCTATGAAAGAAAGGATTGATAGGTATAAGGATTAGTTAAGCACTGTAAGGGAAGGTACCAAGGTGACAATAAACATAATCTAGGCAGACAAGCTGACTCATGGGGAGGAACTCAATTCTGCATGTAACATGGGTTTGACTCAGCTCCAGCCAGCAATAATTAAAATGATATGACTGACACCAGAAGGATCAGATGTGGACCCTGAATGAGTTTTTATTCAGTTGCTCACTGAGAAGTCCTGTTGAACTACTAGCCAAGTTCAGCACCAAGGTACCCAAACACATCTCCTCTGGACTAAAAACAAAGCTACTTGTGTTTATTATTGGATGGCAGAACATGGCACCGGCTGTTGAAAAAATATAATCAGTCACAAATGATCAGAAGTTACCCCTTTTCACAGAAGATCATTTTTCCAGGCTGATTTATTAATAAGCTTGAAAATATATTTCAGACCTTGTAAAAATGGTGACAGCTAGGAAGTTTGGAATCATTAGCAAGACACACTTTTCAGGTAGAAACAAGGGCAGAGCACACCTAGCTTAACTTTGAAAATAATATATTGTTAGGATTAAAACCAGGAAATTATAAGGAACTAAGGTAAACTGAATTTGCATTCTTCAGTTCAAAAGAAGAGTTGCTTTGATACCACTGTGGTATATTTACAGTACATACACGTGTTCCTGGGAATAAATGTTTATTAAAATTGTACTTCTCTCTTCTTTTTTTTTTACTGTGTGCTTTTTCCCACAGTCAGGTTTTCAGTAGTGAAGCTATTCCAAGTGCACTTTATGAATAAAAATACTGTTGAGATTTCAAAGGGGAAATGAACATAGAAATTCGCAAAACAGCAATTTTATAAATGCCAGTAGTCATCACTAAATTCTGTACATTTGTAACAGGACAGCCATTTCTCTTTCTGCCACTAATGAGAATTGAATCAATGATTATATTTGCATGCATCACAGAATATACAGTAACTCAAGCAATGTTCATTTTTAAATCACACGCAAATTAAAACCTATGTTTTGCAGATGTGTTTGTTTGTTACTTCTTGAAACCTTTGAAGCTAATTTTAGCTAATGAGGCTAAAAAGATATTGCTCCTGCTATTATTTTAACCTTTTTACCTATCTTACAAACATTGATTTTGCTTGGATATGCTAGATACAGTACAAGTAGGCAGGTCCTACCACAGATGCTGTGCCATTTCAGTGAGTACAAGTAGTAAGTACTAGAAAGCTGGAAAAGAATATTGGTACATAATTACTACACAATCACAATGTTTTTAAATTGCCAGGAGTACCAAGGGTCCTTATCTATCCCTCAAAACTACATAATTTGTCTAATTTTTAAGAATCAATGCAGCTAATTTTTGTGAAACCTGAAGGGAGTGTGGAGACTTTTGGTACGCCTGAAGGGGATCCTTCCCTCAATAAGAGACTGCCTAGAAAAAATATTTTATACTTTTTTGATTAAGCTTTTAGGTGTCTATCTTCAGAGCCTAGCAACTGAACTTTTTTATCTGACTTACTTCTGATAACTAAATTAATATTTTAATTGTTATATTATTATTACTATCATTATTATTGTTGTTATTAAAGATATTAATAATAATAATCATAATAATAGAAATGTTGGAATCTTCTCCCAAGCAAAAGCAAAGGCTTTATCCCTATCAATACATAAATAAAAGTGATTTCTTATTTAATGACTTCTCTGTCAAGGTAGATGGGAAGAACTTGTTAGGCGTATCAAATGGTCTATTTTCTTAAAATAGTTTATAGGCTGTATAAAAAGGTTACTCACTTCACTTGCTACCAAGATGGATATGCAAGGTAGCCATATGGTGTGAGTAATACTTTTAGAACAGTTTTTAGGAAGGGAAAAGGAGAATATCTTATCACATAAAAGCTATGGAGAACTTAGGAAGAGAGAATATGATCAACTCATTTAGAATTTGGAAAGCATATTAGGGTTAACACCTCTAATGATAACTGCCACTTGAGCTTTCATAATCAAATGCTTAAATTTTAAGTCTCATCTGAAAGGCAGATCACATAGAGAATAGTCTGAAACTCTTTAATTGCCTTGTATAACAATACACATTTTTAAGTAAGTGAATGCATTACACCATTGACTTTTGTTCTGATCATTTTGTGTTACAAATAGAAGCACACCCATCGTTCTTCTCATCAGTTAGAAATTTTAATGTTGGTGCATAGGATATTCATTCTGCATAATTCCTTTTACTCATAATAGGAAATGTCTTTATATGCCTTTTACACTGAGAAGAGAACTGAAGGCATTGTCCTTGAAAAGACTGCCTTTGCTTTGGATAAAAAACTGTGTCAGTGTGAACTGGCATTTGTGTCCTTTGCAAACTACAAAGCAAAATAATGTGTTTTTAAAGTGAAAAAAATGTATCTCAATGACCATTGTCCACTTCTGACATTTTATGTTAATAAAATGTCTTGCATGCAGCTCTTATTTACACCTCGGTGAGTTGCCACAAATGTATTAATATGGAAAGTTACTCCAGATTTACATCTGCAAATCTGAATTTGGGTCTGTGTGGGAACACACAGCTAGTGTTATGTAGCCTCTCATCAGAGGTTTTGGAGCCTGTACAGAAGCAATGTTTAGAAGCAAATGAAGAGGTAGGTGAGCAAAGACTGTCCTTTTAAGACAGTGGGAAGTCTAGCAAGTTGACACTAATAGAAAAGCTCTAACACTGGTGCTGTTTGTTGACTTGTGCAGTAGACAGCCAGCCACCTCTTTCTGGCTGTTTCCCATGTGCTAAATGGAGATACTGCCACCTACTTCTTGAGATGGTGTAAGATTCAATTAATAGTGTTCTAAAGCACCACATGAATCTTATTGCTTCTGGAATTTGTCCACTGCATATATTTGGTATTTTGAAATAGCTATAAGTAACCTGATATCCATATTTCCAATATTAAAGGAAACATATTATTACAGAGAAGGTAGCAAGAAGTAACAGTTTGGGGAGTGTGTCACAGACTCATTGATTTATAGAGGTCTCATGTGCCTTTCCATGGATTTACAATCTCCTCTTCCTTACACTGCTTTCATCCATCCAAATAATGATGGGGAGCATATTGCTTTACTTCTAGACACTGGCACAAATCTCAGTCATATAGGTTGTAAGTCACAGATGTTATCCAGTTCTAGAAGAATGATGACATCAGCAAGCCAAGGATTCCTTTTGGTGGAGCAGAGGAGGGCACAGGGGCAGCATGGCTCTGGCTGGATCTTGCTAGGAGGAACTTTTCCAAAGGCAGTGCACAAGAACATGTCTGAGGGAGCATGCAATATTCAAAGTATTGGGGCCATCAAGGGTGTTTGGGGGGACAGAAAAAGCATAAGTTATTTTTATCTTGTAAGCCAGAAAAATAAAGGCCATTAGGGATTTCTACCCCAAACAGATCCTTTCAGACTGCAACTTTGGAGAGATGGAAAGGAAACTTGTGCTTGCACTTGGCCAACCAGCCTGAAGAGAGACACATGCTGCAAGACTGTATGGTTTTACTTGAGCTAATCAAAATACATAAACAATAATGAAATAATACATCAGAAACAATGTTACAAACCATTCAAGCTTATAAAATACAATATAGCCTTCACTTCTAAATGTTAATAAAAACTTCTTCAACAAATATTTCATGGTAAAAATGAAACAAATGCTTCTATTAAAAGATTAGCTTTCCAGACAACAGATAAAATCTGTAGTCCAAAAAGCTGATATCAACAATGCATAGTGGCTTTTTGCCTTGTCTGGTCTTCCAAAAATTATTTTTTTACATTTTAAAGAAGCCTATTTCCCTTAATGATAGTGATTTTGGTTTGCATTAGATCATGTAGTATTGATTTTAATTTTTTCCTCATGACTTTGAGCCAAATTCTGTAATCTTGCCTTTTTATTAAACACCTGTGGACATCCCTCTTGAGCTAAAACATGATGTGGTCATTTGGTTTTTAATAATGCATTTTAAGCATTGGATATGTTTGACTGGGGAATTCTTTTGTGCCACCATTTTGTTATTGCCTTTTGAAGGTAGAAAAAAACCCTATCAATATTTTATTGAATATAACGATCTGTGTGGTTTTTGTCTGTGAATATGCAAGGCAATGAACCAGAGTTGTCTGAGACAGACTGATGTCAATGCTGTCAAAACCAATGCGGCACCTCCAAATATAGGCAGTGAAATGTAGAGCAGAAAGCTCACTCAAACACTTTTTTCTTTAAGAGTGTGCAATTTTCAGGCTCACCTTAACCCCATGCTGTCTCCCAAGAGAACCTGGGAAAAAATGAAAGGCATTTTCAAAAACAAGCAGGTCTTTCTAAGAACATTTTGAAATAAGTTTCCATGATCTGCCAAGGTTGCAGAACAATAGTAAAATCTACTGGATGAAAGAGCCCAGTGAAATATATTGACTAAAATTTTGCTGTTACTTGGGAAAAAAATGTGAAATTTTCAGTTTAAGACAAAAGCAGAAAAAATCAGATGATGTTAAATATTGATTTAGAACCTTCATGCTCATCATTCAAATCTGAAAATGTGAACCTTCTCTTCTTTAACCAGAGTGTAAGTTAGTAATTCAGGCTGTAATTCTGATTCTATGTGTTCATATTATTACATTACATTCAACAACAAAGAACAGATAGACTATTTACTGTGCATATACAATGCATAACAACTCTCTGTCTTGAAAAGCTGATTATTTACAGCTTCAGTCCTTATTCATGTGCTTAATTTTACAGACTTGAAGAGTTGCACTGGTAAAAGAAATACCTACCTCCATCTTTGACAGATAAAGGCCCAATTCTATGGACAGTAACAAGGTGACTGCTTAAGCAATAAAGGTAGCAGTTAAGAATAGAGCAGGGCTCTAACAGGAAGATATTGCAGCCACAGTTGGTGCATATCAAGTGTTTTATAAAACCCTAAACCCATCAAAGACATGAGATGAAGAATCTTAAGAAATCAACACAAGCCTATTGCTGCACAGTCTGTGATTTTACATGTTGTACCTGAATACCTGGTTGCACATCTGGATGAGAGAGAAGCAAGTGCAGTTTAAAAAGGAAATCATATACCAGGGAGGATTAAAATTATCTATGACAGAAGAAAAATATGTAACAGTGATGCAGAACTGTAATTCATGCAACATGACCTAATTATTTTAAAGGAAATGCTAGCAGCATTTTAAAAGCCTGAGGATGCGCAATTGTTAAAATTTAATGCTGGTGTTTGCATGTATCAAAATTTATGGAAATTTGTGTGAAATTTTCACTTCTGTTTCATCCAGGTCAACTCTGAAACAAGACTGTGACCTCAGTAGGGTTATTCAACTTAATAAAAATTTTAAATAAAATAAATAAGTAATGCCAAGTCATAGCTCATTTGCAGGACATCAATCATACATTTGTAACTTGTGGATTAAATAAGTACAAGGAAGAAAAAATAACTTGAGGCCCAGCAGAATTCAACATCTTATATTTGTTCTATTCATTTCTTGTATGAACACAGCACATTTTCTCAGTCTAACCCAGAAATAACCTGGCATCCATCCACAGGTGCAACACAATTCAATAAGATGCATTTTTCAGGGTCCTTTTTAATCTAACAATAAATGAGTAGAAAATGTCCAGCATATCACTTTTAGTAAGGTGCCCTTTCTGCAGAGATATGTTTCATATTTTGGCAAGATTCAACTCATCTGATACCAACAAGAAACTGGCATTGAAAAGCCAGTTGACCAGGCACTCTCTGACTTCTCTCTGCATGCTCTGCACAAACCTGCAGGCCCTCCCTGCTCTACATAGGTGACAAATTTTACTGGCTGCAGTGAAAGAGGCAGCACATTGGAGGTATCACCCCATCTGCCTTTCATCTACCTGTAAACTCTTTTTTGTGACTGTGGGAGGAAGTAAACTTGGTTGCTAAAGTTATCGCTAAGTTATGGGCAATGGCTCATGAACCAAATCTTGCTTTCATAGAAAAGACCTCTACAGACACCTGGATAATTCAGAAGCTGCTCAGGCTGGCATAGTAGTGGGATTTGACACTGCCTTTCCACTTGAATGTGAATTTCCTACCCAGCAAACAGAGCTAGGAAAAGAGGTTGTCAGGGAGGGAAGGAGAGCCCACAGTATGCAAGGACACCACAATACGCAATTTTTCTGTTGCCTGAATATTGAGATGGGATAAGGTTTGGAGGAGTACTGCTTCTCATTTCAACTACTTCTGTCACATTTTGAGAGCTCTGTGTGGAACTGTTGACTGGATTTTATGCTCTGAGATAGCTTGCATCCATCATCCATTACCTAGTAGCCATCTGAGATGGCCATGTCTAGCCCCACATGGTAAAAGGACACTGTCATGCCCATTGCCTCCACTGATGACACCCAAATGATCATGCCCTCTTCTCAACCTGAAGACAGAATGTCCTTGCAGGATAGAAATGAATGTGACTCCTTGTGCCATGGCACCAAATAAAGTCAGTGACAAACCTCTGCTCTGCAAAGAGAGAGCAGACAATTAGGTTGTAAACATCATTGTGATTTTCTCCTGACCCAGAATAATCCAAACACTTCAGCTAAAGGAGATATCTTCCCAAAATTGCAATACTAATGATATGAGCTAAATATTGAAACATATATGTACAGCTTGTCCCTCTGCATACCCAACTGATGCTGTTTTGCTTTTTGCCTTTTTTCCTTATATATTCTCTGTATTCTTTACACATACATTTGTAGCCTATCGTATTAGTGGCTAGTTTTCCCAGTAATTTTCCATGCCCTTTCCCTAGACAGAAAGGCAAATCTATCTATAGGGCCCCTATCCTGTCTTGGCTCTCCCTGGCTAACAAGGTTGAGAAGAACTCCTTGAGACACATTTTCATAAACAAAGTACAGATAGTACCAAGACGGGGGTCCAGAGAAAGGGTGTGACCTGGGGGGGAATTGCATCATCACTTGTCCTCCTAACTGGTGCTTTTTGTCAATTATGCTAATTTGCCAGACTTATAAAACTGTATCCACCCCTGTGGGGGTGGGCTTTTGTGGACATTCTTTCATAACTGCCCCTGAAGCTCCAATAAAGATCCACTTTTATATTACCTCCTATATTAATATTATCTAGAAAGTGTGTGTTGCTTTATTTCTAAGTTGAAAAAGGCATCACAACCCTCCTCTGGCACAAGAAACAGTGAATGTCATCCAAAGAGCAATGCCATGCAAGACCATACCACAAAGTCGTATCTCCTCAGAGGTGGGAAAATACTTTCAAACCTTCAAAGACAAGCTTTGCCCCCACTCTTTAGTGGAAGACCTGAATTTTGGCCAATTAATGATAAATAAAATGAAAGAAATAAAAGGAACATGGGGACACTTTAACTTAGACCTTACAGTGGCATCCTTTGCTGAACTCACCTAGTAGCTGGCATTACTGCTGAAATGTACTGACCTGTCTACTTCCACCCAATATCTGTGACAACATCTTTCCATTATTCACCCTTAGGGCTTTATTTAACTAATGGAGAGAGTTTTAGTGCTCGTGACACTGAGAGACACACCCATGGCTATAGTCAATCTTGGTGTAACAACTGTCCATGAATTCTGCCTCCAGCATATGGGTCAGTTAGCATCAGCTTACAGATTTCTGAGATTTAATTTATTTATTGAGCCCAAATGACTTCAGTAGGAGCTGCAGCTATTCAACACTTCTCAAATCAGCCAATTTTATTTAGAACCCTAGAGAAAGGAGCCAGTATCTGGGTTTTAGGCAGTGCACTTTTTGTTGAGAATGAAACTGGTGGCGTAATTTAGGCAGGCATTTTCCTCTTGGCTCCACAGGCTTCTGCTAAACATACTGAGGTCTGACCTGTACCACGCCATCATTGGCTCAGTCTTTGGACTTTCTCGACTTAACATTGCCAGATTCAAGCTAATTTCTACCAGTTGTGTGATAAACATGTTTTTCAAAGGGAACCAGATTCAATCCATGGTGCACCAAGACACTGCCTGCTATTTGCTGAATGCAACATGCTATGCTGACAGTGGCAAGGGTAAGCAGAGCATCAATGGTATGGAAACCACAGGGTGTTGAATCAGTGTCCTCATTGCTTTGCCAATGAATCAGCTTCTGATATTTCCCAAAGCATAGTCTGTCTGGTGTTTGCGGCTCTGGAAGAATTGTGGAGTTTAGAAATTTAGTCATGATTAATCCTGCAGGCAAATATATGCAAATCAGAACTATAAAATCATTTAGGTTAGAAAAGATGTTCAAGATCATTGAGTGCAACTGTTAACTTAATGCTGCCAAGTCCACCACTAAGCCATGTCCATAAGTGCCACATCTACAGGTCTTTTAAATACCTCCAGGGATGATGGCTCTGTCACTTCCCTGGGAAGTGTGTTTCAATTTGTGGCAACTCTCTCAGTGAAGAAAATTTTCTTATATCCAACCTATCCCTCCCCTGGTGCAACCATTTCCTCTTGTAATTTCTTCCTACTCAGGAGAAGAGGCTCATCCCCACCTGGCCACAACCTCTATTCAGGTAGCTGTAGTGAAGATGAGTTCTCCCTGAGCCTTCTTTTCTCCAGGCTAAACAATAGCAGCTCCCTCAGCTGCTCCTCATGAGATTTGTGCTCCAGACACCTCACTAGATCCATCATCCTTCTCTGGACACGCTCCAGCACCCCAATGCCTTTCTCTCTAGTGAGGGCCCAGAACTGAACACAGGACTTGAGGTGCAGCCTCAGCACTGCCAAGTACAGGGGGACAATCACTGCCTGGTCCTGCTGGCCACACTGCTCCTGATCCAAGTCAGGATGCCATTGGCCTTCTTGGCCCCCTGGGCACATGCTGACTCAGCCAGCACCCCCAGGGCTTTTTCCACTGGGAAGCTTTCCAGCCACTCTTGTTCAAACTTGTAGTCCTGCCTGGGGTTGTTGTGACCCAACTTCAGCACTTGTTGCCTTGCTGGATCTCATACAATTGGCCTCGGTCTGTCAATCCAGCCTGTCCAGATCCCTCTGCAGAGCCTTCCTGCCCTCCATCAGATCAACACCCCCATCCAACTTGGTGTCATCTGCACATTGGCTGAGGATGTGCTCAATCTCATTATCCTGATCATTGATAAAGATATTCAACAGAACTGGGCCCAAGACTGAGCCCTGGGGAACACTTGTCTGCCAACTGGATGTAACTCCATGTAATCTCTCTCTGGGTCCAGCCATCCAGCCACTCTTTACCCAGTGAAATTTGCATCCTTCAAGCCAGGAGCAGCCAGTTTCTCCTGCAGAGCTCTGAAAATCCATGTGAGAATACAGAATACAAAACACAAGCTCCAAACTGTTAGCCTTCTTTCTCACTTTACTCCAAATATTTTCGTGATTTTTATTTTTCTGATAAAATTGTATTGCAGATAAGTCTCTGTCTTCTTATTATTGCTGTTACGATGTGAAAACAACATAAATAAATCATTTTTGTATGTTTTAACTGACCTAAAGATTCATTCATCCTTGTGGAAATTGTTACATATGCTTATGTGCACACACAACTCAACTAGTTTAAAAATCTTTCCAAATAAAATCTGGAGAGAAAGTACTTTCCTCTTTATACATTTAAAAACAGGCTCATTTTTTGTCCCAATTATAGCAACTACACAAAGAAGCAATAAGTCTCAGAAGATTTGTCACAAATCCTCCAAGTCCGTGACACCAGTTTCAAAGAAAACCATTGGTTCCCTTCAAAGCAGCAGTCTGCAGCTGCCTGATAAAAGGCCACAACCCAGTACAAGGTAATCATTAGGCAGACATTATTATTATTTTCCTAATTAGCCAAAAATCATTGGATTTCCTGTGGCTTCTTCCTGCTGAGCAATCATTTGATCTTGCTTATGTTGACAAACATACAAGTCACCAATTGTGCCTCAATTATCATTTGACAAGGACAATGTTTTCTTCTTCTTGTGTGAAGAAGAGAAGACTAAGAACAAGAAAACAGCCAAGATTCAGAATATAACTGTCCTTTCTTTTTGCTTCAACTGATCTGGTGGCAAACCCTGCCAAATGAACAAGATGTGCAGAGAGCAATGAAGTCACTGTTCAGATCTTGGAGGGGAGTGTTAATGCAAAATTCTACAGTGAGCCTCACGTAAAATAGACTGAAAATATTTCTGCTACAACTGAAATGTAGAGAACTCTGTGTTCCCAAAAAGGGACCCCACAGCAGTCCCCCTGCCACACTGTCTAACTGTCAAATGTGGTTAAATTTAACAGAGACTGCTCAGGGCTGGAAAAAAAATTTTGTGAAATGTAAAGAGTGAGATAAATTTGTACATTCAAATCCCCAAATTTAGTTTGAAAGGCGTTTCAAACTCAGCTCCCTAAATAGGAAGTATTTTTTAAACTAAATGCAAGAAAATCTGGCATAAGGATGTGTATATGTGGAAGTTTATTTATAGTTATTGCTAGTGATGGGTATGAAATTTTTTTGGTCTAGATATTTCTCTTTCAGTAAGCTGGTCTTCAGGCTGCTCAGACAATATTTTAAAAAATCACTAATGCAAAGTATACTGTTATACCAGTTCCTGAATATAAAACCAAGCACTATATCATTTCTGAGGAATTTCCAGCATGTTTCTCAAAATTTCTTCTTGGTTGTTGCATACTGCAGCTCTTTTACTTGGCAGTTTAGCATATCACAGCATTTTTTTAAAAATTCATTTTATGAATTAGTATTACCATCCCTCTAGGGAGGAAATAAATAGTGGAATGCTGATATGGAGAGAAAAGAATCACAGGAGGCATGTAGGAATAAGAAAAAGCATTTTAAAAGTTGTAAAATAGTTAATATTCAGTATTGATAATTTAGAGGCAGACAGAAAAGTATCTTGGTCAGTTTCTATATATGACTTAAAATAGGTAAGGCAAGCTGCTGAATTTACAGTATTAACATCTGTGTCATCAAGAAAGCTTCTATGCCAACCTATAACGTCTTTATATCGAAAGGTTTTCATTACCTAAAAAAAACTAGTAAAAACAAGAACAGGCAGGGATCTGTATGAAAAATAATACATTCTACCACTTTTATAGAAAGGACAATTATTTCATTATTAAGGCTTGTGAAAAAAAAAAAAACAAACAGACTGAAGTGCATCTTCACTATTTGCTTAAACATATATTTTTTTTCTAGGGAGATAGTAGTGATTGCCTTACTCTTTTATTTACAGGCAATTTAAATTGCCTCTCAAAAATACAGTTTATAGGTTGAATGATCTCCGGTACTTTGTGAAATTATGGATGTATTCTTTTTATTGAGGCTTACATATCTTGCAGCAACAGCCCTACCATCTCTTTGCAGCTTGCTGTACTATTGCTAATAATTTAGAAACAGACATGCCAGTTTTAATTTTAAAGAGACTGTATTTTTTCCTCTGCTTTAATAAATCAATCTTGTACTGCAATGTTGACATTCCTTTAAATGGGTCAGGAAAAAGTGTGTCCTTAATTCACCTCATGCAGCCTGATTGCTGATCACCAATAACTTGATTAGCTGCACCACAAGAAATTATTCGGTTCAATAAATGTAAACATGACCAACCACATCCAAAACATCAAAGTCAAGAGGATTCTTCCTTCTCCCTAAATTCCCTGGAGAACAGAACAGCCTGTTGGGGGACTGTGCTCCCAGCTCAGGACACCCTGTCCCCTCTGCCTTCAGCAAACTATTTGTCACATGAAAGGATCTGGTGCTGGAATTTTAAAGGAGCTATGACTACAATCTGACTCTAAGTACAAATACAAAAGTCATTGTCAAACAGAATATTTAGGACTCTGGCTAAGCAAACTCTGGAAGAATTATAGTGAGCCCAGCAAACAACCAGCACTGCCAGGGTTTCCTCTTTGGCTATTTGAGATAGTGGGCACTTTTAAAGACTTTGGCATTTGCAAGGACATTCCTAATAGTGCTCAGGCATTCAGTTCAGGGATGTAAGGATTTTTTTCCTCCAAAATGCATTTAATTAAAGAATGTTTTAAACAAAAAAGTGAGGAAGGTTTGCTCAGTATCTTTGTTGTTTTCCTTTTTCAGGCAAAGCCTGGCTTGCAGAAATAATGACATTTAATATCTCAGCTTCTCCACTAAGCATGTGTGATAAAGCAGAGCTCAATGAAACATGCAGACATTATACAGGAATATTTATAGGCAGACTGGCTTGGTTTACTCTGTCCATCCTTCACACTTTCTGCACATTTGCTTCGTGTACAGTGGGCTGCATTGACAAGCCTTGATAAAGCACTTAAGACATTTCCTCATACAGCTGCTCACAGAAACTTAATTTCAGCATTGCATAGGGGAGTCTATATGTTCACTTAATTTTTAAATTTTTAAAGGCAAGTATTTGGGTTGGAATGGTTTCCTACGCTCACCCAGGGCAAAGAAAGAGTATTGTGGGATGGAGCTGAGCACCAATAGTTAAGCAGTGAATGACAGACATTAAGTGCTCACCATGACATCAGAGAACAAAAAATCCATAATTGCTTCAGTTAAATAAATATATGCAAAATATTAGTTTAAGAAAATAACAGTTTGGTTATAAAGACTTTGCTATCTAATTTTTGGAATAAATTATTAATTTCAGATTATTATCCCAGATGAGAGCAGAGATAGAAATTATTTGTTTGTTAAAAGGAAAAAAAAAGTCAAAGAAAAAACCCATATAAATAAGTATAAAATATAAATAACTTTTCTGACTCAAACAAAACTAAAACCTTATATGCTGTGCTTTACCATAAGATTATTAATTTTTATTTTCTTCCTTGTAATGCCACTATTTCATTGTTACGAAGATAAAGTGATGACAAAATTATTGTATGTAAGGAGTAAAGTTCAGGAAAATGTACATGAATGTCCTTCTGGTTTTGATTTTGCTGTGAAATTATACATTTTTCACTTTTGTTTTTGTTTTGGAACCTTGCTGACTCTTTAAAGATTTCCTATCACTTCATGCATAGAAACTTTGACAGAGGTAGTTCAGAATGTGAAGAACACCAAGTTCCTAAAACGACAGAATTATGCATCTTAAACATGATTGAGTTTAAGAATGCCAGAAGGACATGAAAGCTCTGCTTCTATCTTGCCTGACAAAGGATAAAATTGATGGCTTGGATGAATGCAGTGTAGCCACAAAAGACAATCAGAGTAAATCTATAATGGGCTGAAATTCAGTGAGACCAACAAAGGGGTCACAGTGGTTTGAAGGAAATTAGAAATAACTTGAATTTTTTTAAAAATCTATAATGATTTTTTTTCAAAAATATGCATGTTTACTCTTGTATTGCTTTATCTGATATTATTACAGCTGTTATACTGTCCTTCCTAACATTGCAATGACACATATTACAAGTATGTCATTGCAAACAAAAGAAAATTATTTTATATATTTATCCTCATTTCCAAGAACAGTTACAAAGAAATAGAGGAATTAAAGGAATGGCAGATGGTCATATCAAAGGACAGAATATTTACCATAGGTGGATTATTATTCTCCACATACATTTGTTTCCTAACCACAATGAAGGCACAGGATATCTGGAGGACTCTGAGCTTGGGGTGCCACATTTGCTTCCTGAAGCAGGACAGAATTTTTGTCAGGGCCCTTGACTGCCAGTCAACCCCCTGCAAAAAAAGTTCAGTGTCAAAACTGCAGCTGTCAAAACCCCTAAAAATCTCTGCCCTGCACGCTCAGGCAGTTTTGTTGAGCCTAATTTCCCACACATATCCCCGACCTGTAACATGGGGGCACATCCATGGGTACCTCAGCTTGTGAGCACCTTCCTCATGCCCAGGGCCCTGCCTGCACGTCACGGGCATGTCTGACCCTGGTTATCCTCACTGGCCTGGTCCATACCCCAACCCACAGACCGACCACCCTGTCCCAGCCTCAGCCCATCCCCAGGGAGAAGCCTGGGCTGGGCTTCCATGGTGTCTTCCAGTTTTCCTGCTTCTGACTGGAAGGATATGGGATGGGCTGCCAGGGCCTGCCATGCCACCCCAGAGAGCCCCCACTGCTCCCCAGGGAGACCACAGTGCCCGGAGTGCCCTGGCACATGTGCATAGTAGTAAATTTGGGGTGTGTGATTCACACTGAGGGTTTCAAGGGAGGTGATTCTCCCTGTCTACTCTGCTTTGGTGACACTCCACCTGGAGAGCTGCATCCAGCTCTGGAGGGACCTCCAACATAATAGGGATGTGGACCTGTTGGAATGAGTCCAGGGAAAGGCCCCAAAGATGATCAGACGTCTGGAGCACCTCACCTACGATGGAAGGCTCAGAGAGTTGGGGTCTCAGCCTGGAAAAGAGAAAGCTCTGGGGAGACATTATAGCAGCCCTCCAGTACCAAAAGAGGCTATAGGAGACCTGGAGAAGGACTGTTTACAAAGCATGTAGTGATAGGAGAAAGGGCAATGACTTTAAACTGAAAGAGGATTGATTTGGGTCAAGTATTAGGAAGAAATTTTTCCCTATGAGGGTGGTGAGACATTGGAAGAGGTTTCCCAGAGAGGCTGTGGGTGTCCCACCCCTGTTAGTGTTCAAAGCCGGATTGGATGGGGCCTTGAGAAACCTGGTCTAGTGGAAAGTGTCCCTGCCCTTGGTGGGGGTTCAGAATTAGATAAAATTTAAGGTCCCTTCCAATCCAAACTGTTCTATGATTCTATGAAATGTCAGCTGAAGACACAGCCAGGATGTCCATGTAAATGGTAACCCTAACACTGCCAATGCTGTTGGCAGCAGGGTCTGCAAGTGCCTACAATACAAAATGTAGTTTTCACTGAGTTGGATATGGGACTTTCCGTCTGCTCAGACAGAGACTAACTATCCTCTCTTCCCATTTTGAAGACAGACAGCACAGACGAGGCCTTTTGGTGGTCTGGCCCCCTTTCCCAGGGTCTCTTCATGTACAATGCCATACTCTGGCAGCTCACTTCTGCCATCAAACTGTGCGTGGGAGAGGCAGAGCAGACCCTGAACCCGGGCAGCAAGGGCAGGCAGCCACTAGATGTTGTGACAGCCAGTCAGGGGTCTGATAGCTCGACGTGGACACCGCAACCTTGCAGGGGACAGCTTTCTAAGGGTCTCAGGCAGTCCTCCAGCTGCCAGGTAACCTCAGCAAGCAATCAGCTCTTTAGCAGCGATTTCAGCTCTTTGTGATTCCAGCTCTGCCTTGCGAAGTACCCCCAGGCTAACACAGGGACAAAGAGACAGGAGCTCCGTGTGTCAGTTCAGCAGGATGAGGCTTTATTCCAGGAACCCTGTGAAGGAGGCCAGGGATGGACAGCTCCATCCCAAACAGAGCAGAAACTGGGGTTTTTATGGGGAAAAGCAAGGGTGGTACAAAGGGGCAAAAACCAATAGGTTACAAAGAATCTGCATGGGACCCCAAAGCATGCTGGGCTCTCACCATGACCAAGGATTTCCCAGTCCAGGAGGATTGAGGTGATCTTATCACAGCCCATTCAAGGGACATCTCCCAGGGGAGAGGTTTGGCGTGCCTGTCTGTCTCCACAACTAGACTCCTTCCTTCCCCCAGCAGCACCTGAGCCACCCAAGCCAGGTCTGGGACCAAGCACGCACCAGTTCTATGCGACTGAAGCATCAGAGCGGTGTGAATCCCAATGAATGCGTTGTGCTTGTGCAATCATGCGTTCGAAGAACACCTGCAGCGAGACATCAGAATACCAGTGCTCACTGCCTGCTTTTAGTCTCTTTTTAAATAAGTCACTGTGCTCATACTATGCCATGTATTTAGACAGGAAAAAGGCGGTTGTCAGAGACAAGTCTACTGCTTTGTGAAAAACCATGAGTTGGATGAAATACAATCCATCACTTTTCTGTTGTGTTTTCTCTGCCGATTTTTCACCAGAAGTCCAGGATTAGTTTAACAGACGTGAGATATTGCCCATTACCCACCAGCTGGAAAGGACCAAAGAAAAGCATTCAGCAAATGGTATAAAAGTGTATTCAGACACAATATGTGCAAACGTACATTTATTTATGTCTTGTATGGAAGACAGTTATTATTTAAACAGCAGATAAGTCACTGAAAATTTTATTTTCTTGTTTGTTTTAGTTGTCTCAAAGGGAAGTCAGTGGTACATGTGCTCTTTAAACTGCGCAGCTGAACTTTATCCACTTTGTAAGATAGTTGTTCTTCAGTGAAACAGCAGTGCCAGATAAACCTCCAGAGCAAGTGAGCTGCCATTACTGCCCCAGCTGGTCACTGCAGTCACTTCATGTTGGATAAATGAATGGGCTTGAGGCCTACAGTTGAAATCACTATCACTGAGATTTTTCCTGACATATCCTCTTTAATAATTCAAAAACAAAAATTTGAAAATTATCCTGTATCTGTGTTAACAATAGTATCCATCCAATTAAAACATTTGCTAGATTTCATAAGTAGCTGCAGCTGCCTCAGTTTTGGTATGAAGTCACTGCACCAAAACTGGATCAGCTATAAACAGCAAGGTCATGTCTTGCCAGTGTGAAGAGAACAGTGGGTTCCTCATAAATTTGGATTTACCCTATAATGACCTGAGAGAAGACAAGATAATAAGACAAATATGGCATAGTTCAGTGGGATTGTGTGCAGAGAGGTGAGCAAAGAACCTACGGCAATTTGAATGGTGTCAGAAAAAAAAAGATCAGCCCCATCTATGATGTCTAGAAGATCAACAATGCCCTGAAGAAGCAATGGGCCAAATTACTATCAAGTAAAAGGTCAAAATGAAGAAAATCACTGGAAGAAAAAAAAAAACATACATCTCTTGGGTCCATACTTGCATTTGGATTGACTTTTAGACATATCTTTTTAGTAGACAAAGGGGAATAAGAACAAATCAGGCTCTATATCATATAGATTCTCAGCACAAAACAGTATATGGATATATATATGGATAGTATGAAAATGAAAGCAAGTCCATCCTGCACTTGATAATTTTCTAGTCATTCAGCAATGTCAGTGGAGTGTCATCTGGGATCCAGGTAAGTTATGCCCTTGAGATTTTGTTTATATTTGTTCTTCTTTTGCATTTGTCTACATGAGTATATGTTCATGCAGTTTCATAAACTTTCTAAAATCTATCTTAAAACAATTTACTTTTGTTGCCTGGGGTATACTATTTGGAAGTCCACTAGAATATTTTTTCCTTCCTAATCTAAATTTATTACTGATGAATGAGTGTTCATTCTGATCTTTGAATCATACTTTTTAACCAGAAATTGGTTTTTTTGGAAACACTGAGATAAGACTATAAATTAGGCTTGTTAAAGAGAAAATCTACACTGGAAAGGTATGAGTCTATTGCTAAAAGCAGACAGACGTGTTTTCCAAATATACCAAGAGAATTGCACAACTGTTTTCCACAGAGAAGCTGTGGGATTTGAGTACATTTTTATGCTCTGAAAACTCTGAAAATGTTCTGCATCCCTCTAAGGATATACCTTCTCTCCACCACCTCTCTGAGGAATCTCATATGCAGAGAAGGGGAAAGGTAAGGAAAATCCACAAAAGTTTTCACAAGGGAAAATGCTTTGGGAAAGAGGCACAATTACCTGTCACCATCTTCTGGTTCTGTTTTTGAATTCTGAAAGAACTTCTATACTTTTTACTCTTTCTATGTCATGTAAATAGGTCAGAAGCCTCTTGTGTCTGACTTTGGCAAAAGCCACAGAGGGAGGTCAAGCCGTCTGAGCTCTGAGATTTGGCCATAACTCATTAACTTGAAAGAAGTCATCTGGGTGCCCTGTGCTTAAAACTGGTCCTGAGTTCAACTCCTACTGGATCAGGATGTATCATCCTGATCATTCTTTTTGTCTCCAGGTTCTCAGTGGATTAACTGTATGTGACCACAGGACTACACAATAGCAAGGTTTCTAAGATCATGCCAAAAGCACAGAGGGAGGCTGACATATCTGTGCAAGGTGATCCACACAGAGGTCATGGCCAAACTGGGACCCCTGACTGCAAATCTGGTTTGTGAGTATGCTAGTTTGAAGTGGGAATGTTTTAGGGAAGTGACATGGAAGTTTTTAGTGCCATCTCGCTTGGCCATCCTACTGGGAATTTCCAAAGAGCTAACTTGCAAACGTGTCTTTCTACAGGGCATTCACCTATACAACATGTCAATTCAGAGGCTGACCCAGCTCAAAGGACCTTTATTATGACACAGACCCAAATATCCTATGACAATTGCCTTAAAATAAAAAACTGGGTCATTCCTGCAGTCATATTCATGTGAGTGATTGTTATGCACTGAGGTAAGTGTCATTACAGGAATGGACTATTTTCATGAGCAAGTGTTTGCAACTCTCTCCTCAGGAGAGTAGGTGCACCACTTCAGCTTCTCTCTTCTTCTCACAGGGCCTCTGTTTGGTGTAGCATACATATACTTGAACTATAAAGCCCACCTTTCATCTGGTCTATTCAGTTTTCCAATTGCCTTAAAGAAAGGTCTTTGTCTAAAGACACTGTAAGAGATTTGAACTCTGTCAGGAATGCCCCCTGTGAGTGCAAATCACACTACTTTGCCCACTAGGTTCATTACAAAAAGCAAGTTGAACCTACGATGTTCTGAATTCACCTGACAAGCCAAGATTGGACCACAATAAAGAAGGGCAGTGCGGTCCTCTTGATAGGCCCAGGTACAGCTCTGTTCACACCCTCAGGAGCAATTGTATCTATAGATAGAAGGAACAATTTTCAAATGCAATGCCTGAAACTCAGGTGTCTGTATCTCTGCCAACTTTAAATACTACATTAAGCATAGCTTTATGTGTCATGTGTCTAAATTTAGACACCCTAGTTTTAAAGATGAACTTATAAAGAGGGCAATACATATCCAAGAGAAGACAAAAATGCTCACTTAGAGTGCTTTTGACTTCTTAGAAATACTTTTTAAATCGTTATAAAAGGCCATGGAAATACTCTTCCTACTTGCATATGAATAAGACTATCTGGTAAGAATAACATTATCAGAATTTAAGGGGGTGATCTTTATTTTCTACTAACGCCAATTTAGTAAAGTGTCTTCTTGATTTACATAATATCATGAATAGCACTTCCTGAACTGTTCACGACAGAGAACAGGATAACCAGAAAATGGCTCCAATTACAATCATCACACAATAAAACACTGTGCAGTCAACAGTTTAAGATTCCTCATAGTTTTGCACATTATGCCACTCTCACCTAGACAAAAAACCTGGAAATTGCTACCAAATCTGTGCAGCGGTACTTCACACTTCTTCTGTGTGGTTGAAAATATCTGATAAAGTACTCAGCTAAATCACAGATAATTAGGCTCCGTTGTTTAATTCAGCACAACATAATGCTTTTATATCACTTCAGCATAAATGGTCAACTGGTTTTGTGTAAGAGCAGAGTCACTGCTTAAAAAATGCAAATGAGAAAGTGGTCCCATCATGTGGAGCCAATTCAGAGTATTTTGGTTATAATAAGCAGAGTAGATGGAAAGGTTAAGAAGTATGAGATTTTTATCAGGGAACAAAATCAAATCAAATAAATCAAATACATGTCCATCGCTCCCTCTGTGGCTGTGCGTCTGGAGAGGGGGGTTGAAAACTCCAATTTTTTTAATTCTGTCTCGTAAAAGGAAAGCATGAGCCAAGTACTGATCTCATCTGTATTCTCCAATCTTACTGACTCGCTCAAACTCTTCTGCAAAGTTTGCCAACAAAAAGCTGACATGCAAGACAAAACTTTAAGAAAATCAATGCCAAATAATTGCCCAAGCCATAAGAAAGAATAAACTTGCCAGTATGTTATGTTCTACCAACACTGTGGTGAGCTGTAAACCTAAAATCTAGGGGAACGAAACAGCTCTTATTGTGCATAGTAGGCTTTATATAACAGCAGGCAGCACAAATAATTTCTCTACTGCAGTTCAATAGCTAGTCATTCCTTCTCTTCTATATTCAATTCTGCAGCAGAGCCATGACTTAAATGCTATGCTGCTGTCAGTTAGTTGGCTGTCCTTTCCTGGGCTGCCAAAGGGGATGTTTACAAATGAAGCTATTGCCCCAGTAATCAGGCATCTCCTGGTGGGACAGTATATGATAAATTTTTAAGGACATGACTGCAGCACAAAACGTGCTGTATTTTACATCAGGCATTGTCACACAAGGTTGTCCTTTTTCTTCACTTTTAAGATTTAAGTATTGTTGGACGACTAAAAAGTGTCAGAATTGTAAGAGACCCAAGGTGTACCTTGCAATGTAACGCTGTAGGGTTATGGATAATATCAACTATAAATTGCAATGATACAGATAACCTAATTCCATTGAAGCAAGTCTAAAAGGCATACTGAGTATTGACAGAGTTTATTAATTGGACTGTACTTGCCTTAAAATCATGGATTGCTTTTAATTCTGTTCCAGGGAAACTTTTTTAATGCCTTATCCAAAGCTAAACATCTTCTCATATTTAAGAACAAGCAAAAAGCTATTGCTTGACATGTATGCATGGTTTAACTGGTATTTCAGGTACAACCCTTACATATGAGGTAGTTGCAAATTTCTCAAATAAAAGTGTTGAAAACCACAAGGGATAAAATTCATTTGAAAGTCAATATTTCTTTCAAAGAATATTGGTTCCAAACATGAAAGCAAGGCCCAGATATCCACTTTTTATCTCCATGGCAGCCACAGAATCTAGGTCTGGATTCCACCAGTAACAACCGCTCCTAACAGTCTTAAAAGCAATTTTACCATAAGGCACTTTAGGAAAAAATATTACTCACTGATTAAAAAAAATCACTATCCTCAAGATCTTTCAAACTGAGAAATAAGGGCTGATCAAGTAAAATGGAACATGATACAGAAACACAGAAGGTAGTCAGTGCCTTACGTTCAGCCAGAGCTGGATGAAGCAAATAATACCATGGATTACGCTGCAAGAGTGCCATGGTATCAGCTCCTGCCAGTCAGTGGATACAACAATTTTTGCAGGTATTCAGTAGTGATATTGTGATTCTTGTCTTATTGCATTATAAAATGATATTAAAATACTTCTGCTAGTAAGTTTTTTTTTCCTTCAGTATCTAACTTCCTCCCTTGCAGATAGACTGGTCACTTCAAGTGTTCTGATGTGAGATTTAACAGGAAGAGGGTAATGCCTAAAACTGAGTGCTGGTAGTACAAACTACTGCTGAAAGGCATAGAGGGAAAGAAAAATTCTGTTGTGTAGGACAAGAGTTATAAGTACTCAATAGATGCCAGCTCAGGCTTTCAGGAGATTTAGTACAAGACTCTTTTCAGGCAATAACCTAAAACTTACACTCATTAACATCCTTAAGTTCCCCAGGGCATATATGCAAGCATGACCGGATATAGAGAAGCAGAAAACTGAGACCTTGCAAATAGTTCCTTCAAACCAAAACATTAGGAATACCACCATGTTCTGTGTCTCTAACCACAACAATGTCTGGAAATTTTTAGAACTTTTAGTTCACTCTGTATTCAACTTCCAGGCTGACTTTATGTCTCAGTACTTTCTGACTAACATTTTCTTGTAGTCCTCTCGCCAACTGTATGGAAAGGCACTGATTTCATTCATAACTAGTTTCTTATTGCTTTATGATGCTGAAAAATATACTGATAATAGTCTCTGTCTTTTCTATTGCCACACTGTCTGCCTGGAAAAAATTTCTTAACAATGTGTTCAGTTGAGATTTTAGAAGCAGAGATTTTGTCTGCATCAACAAGCAGAAAAATTATTTTGTGATTTTCCTCTACGCATTTGCTACTCTGATTAAATCAGTAGATGCATTTTGAATTCTCAGGAGACTATCAAAGGGCTTAATAATGCAGTTACACATGGGTTATAAAAGCCAAACTGTTCTTTCAGTAGGTGTTGAAATAAGTTTCATCAGTTTTTCTAGTTACTTGCCACACTTCTTAGCCATGTTCCCTACAGATATCATATCCACAGACACACCACAAGTTTATAGAGATCCTGGCTTAGGATCTCTATACTCACTTCACGTGAGTGGTCCAGGACAACTGTGTTGAAAGACCTATATCCATTTGGTTAATCATGAAGTAAGATAAGAAGGGAAGAAATTTTTGAATAGACAACCTTTCTTTAATAATGAGTCTTCACATCAAATAGCAGCATATGAACACTCTTACTGACATTTTAGTTCAATATCTCAAATATGACAGACCAAAGACATAATTTATTAACAGTTGGCAGTCTGGCACTGACTGGAGTCCAACTTGTACTGCAGTGTGCTCTGATTTTTCTCTCTGTTCTTTCAGATTATTATGACTTTCAGAAGAGCTTTGTCATTTGCTAGTACACTACTCTAATTCCAGACTCCTCATTGCATATTAAATACACTACTTACACAATTAAAAAATATTTTTAAACATTACTGTAACAGGAAAAAAGTAGGTAGCAATAAGCAATCTTAGGCAAAGCTTAATTCTTATGTCTTAGCTTCCTTTATTTTACAAGGATTTGTGTTTTTGTCAGACTTCTCATTGTGTCCAGCTAGACTCAGTTTTGTACTTAAATTATTTTTAGGTAAGATTTCTCCCCAGATGTTTCAAGATGTTCAACCTTGAGATTGTGGCAACCTACAGGTCTTTCAAAAATAATTGATAGTGGAATGCTACAATTCCTTTTTTTCCCTCCTGAGATTAAAGTTTAAACAACATCTCACACAGAACAGTAAAATTGTAAAGTCAAATGAGGATATAAATGACAATCCTGAATTAGATAAGGACTGAGACTATTTATGAACTCACTGTCCTAGCCAAGCAGAAAAGATCAGGTAAACAATCTCTCACGGGGCTTCAGGTCCTGGATAGGCTGCATCATGATATCTCAATATCTCTTCATACATGCAGAAGGACCTAAATGACTTCAGAGCTTTAGAAGATTTTCTTTAGACTAAGAAAACACATCTTCTCCATTTTTGCAAGGAATCAAAGGGGAAAAACTAAAGGTAAAGCTCAAAAGAGGATACAGAAAAAAAGATGGATAACATTTCTTTCCTTCAGAAGCTACTTCTTTGTTTTTTTTTAAATCATAGATTTTAAAAAATCGAAAGGGTATGGAAAATTTGGCTCCTAAATTCTAAATTTTACTTGCCACAAATTTACTGGCCAAACAGTTCTCAGATATCTTAGCAATGGGTTCTTATCCCTGAACAGCAAAGAATAATAAGGGCAAGTGCCGATGAAATATACATGAGTGATAAATTCTGGATTTGCCACTCTGGCAGCATATTGCTTTTATGACTGAGACCCAAGTTACTTTAAGCCAAGCCATTTCAATTCAGTTTGCAGAAGAAAGACTGTGAAAAAGACTGTTAACCTATTTTTCTATACTGATAGAATTTTTCTATACTGATAGATGAAACAGCTTTGAATCAACAAGTTTAGGACACTTTGATTTGATTTCTTTTCATTTTACAGGGAGGGAGTAAAGAACATCACCAGTGCTTTGCAGTGAGATGGATCAATACAAAACAGTAGGCCAGGTCCATTAAATGCTTGAGGTTCAAATATCTGTGTTTGAAATGTCAAAGAGCACCACAAGAGTGAAATATACAGTGGACATATCAATTTAAATGCTTTGTTTTTATCAAATTGTGGCAAGACATCAGTGCTTTTCTCATTCTTTAACTATTTATACTTGATTTTAATATTTTTTTACTGGGTGTGTCTCGCAATTGTTTTTTTAATGAGAGATCTTAAGAAATATTCTTGAAAACATCTATCTGTAGTACACAGAAAGCAGGCTTGTGAGGATCCCCTCACAATTCTGTTAACCAAGAAATTTTTTTGCCTGGGGCAGTATAATGCTTGAGAAAAATTACCTCAAACTTTTGTGTAATGGTCCAGCCTGCGCACACTGAGACCAAGCCATCTACTGATGTACAAAGAACTTAGGGCACACCTGGACTTGTAAGTCTTGGGCTGAAGCCCATCGGTCTTGATCATCAACACTTTCTTTCAATTAAAATTTTCAGGTCATCAAAAATCTTCCTTAGTGACCTACTGCATAGTGTAAAGTATTGTTCCCTTCAAGGGAAGGATTGCTTTCTTCCTCTAATTCATTTCCCAACTTCAGAAGCTTTAACAATTATCTGCTTTAATACAATATAGTTTCCCCATCTTTCAGCAAAAATATGATGGTCACAAAAATACTTACATAGCAATACACTGAATGTTACATCACTATGAATATATCAGCTTTAGAAAGCCATTACAGAGGGAGTTCCCCGTGTGGTGACACAGTACAGTGTGAGTGACACAAGTAAAAAGGCTTCTGTTCTAGTACTCAGCAGAAACCAGACGTCAGCTCAGTTAAGTCACACTCTGCCTAATTCAGTCAAACTCTGCCTAATATCAAGAATGTGCATATGTCCAAGTCCCTGTGCTCAGCCATCCATTCATTTTTCCATATGTACACAGTGTTCTTACATCAACAATGGTTGTACACCCTCAGGAAGTAAGCCCTCCAAAAATTTGAATATATCACAAGACTGGAGTTAGAACTGTCATCTATGAGCTAAAAAGCAGATCTCTGTTGCTAGTGGAATTCAAGTTATGCATTAGAAATCTGCACTGCAAATGAGGAATCTGTAGTAAAAATGGAAGGAAAAATGCTGTCTTCATTAGTTCTATATATAGTTTATTTTAAAACATAAACAAACTCTATACTTTAACTTCATAGAAGGTTTGAAACTAAGATTTTAATCTGATAAGTACAGTTGTAAATATATATACTAGCAAATATGGTTTTCAGTTAAGTTTTTTTACAATCATTGTCTTTAATGACAGAGCATATATAAAAATGTTGGATTTTAAATTTATCTTGTTTCACACTAATATTGCAAATGAAGCCTGATTTGAATACACTGGAAATATTTACTTCTTACACAACAGAGGAATTCAATGATACATATATGACTATATAAAAAAATATATACATATATGTATACACACACACACACAGACATTTTGGAAATTCCTCTCATATGCAAAGATTTTTAAAGTATTTCTCTATGTTACATAGTCTCTTGACAAGTCAATGTGTACTTCTGCACTTTCACAGTATAAATACACTGCCTTAAAGTACAGAGATAGTACAAGTAGCAGAGATATTACGAGACAGAAAAGATCTCAGCCATCCAGTGCATCTTCCAGATGATTCAAGATTATTACCTACATCATGGTTTTTCTTGTTCCTCCAAGTCTAGCTAAGTATCCTTCCACCATATGCTACAGATTATTACATTTCCTAGTGGACATCACTCAGCTTTTAACTTTACATCCAGAAGTTTCCTATTCTTCAAGTCATCCTCATCTCTCACTTTATTCTTTTGTGCTACTCAATCTCATCTTGTCTTCAGTAACAGAGATGCTGTATCCTTCTTTCTTTTCTTTCTTTCCATTTTTTTTCCCTCATCCCTCTACCAGTTTCCCTTTATCTAGGTCATCATTCATGGCTTTCTTCTATTCCTTTCAAGTCTTTCACAGTCTGTGCCCTGGCCACCCTGTCATTTTTCATTCAATGAAAGTGGATACACTTTCTTCCAATCAACACAGGGTGATGGTCTTCAGCACCAAATTAATATTTTTTTCGAAGGTTTTCATGCTTTCTGTCTTCCTGGATTCTCCTTCTTTTTAGCTCACTTGGAATGTGCTTCACACAAACAGAAAATCCTCATAATTTCCCTCCTTTAAGCACTCTTTTATTGCCACACATAAAAGGTAGCAGGGAGAAGGGGTGTGCTGATTGATATAATTGCCTTGTGTGCCACTACTGTCTTTATTATCCTCTATCCCCATGTTCCTCTTTCTCACACCACTTTTTGACAACCTGTGGCCCCTGTTGCCTCTGAGCCATTAGGGATTATGGAGGAAGGTAAATTTTTTTGGTGTTTTCCTCACTGATTTCCTGGGCAGAAATCAAGGCTGCTACACACCATTTCAATACAAAATAGAAATACTAATTATTAATATTCATTGACCTCTTATCTTTGGAAACTTTTGTGTACAAATCATGCTTACCATGCACTATAAGCAAAACAAAAAGTCTCATCTCACTGATAGCAATAGGATATTTCTAATCATCTTAAATTCTTATTAAATCTTAAATTATAATCTTCACATAATCTAATGAGGTAGAACCTTGTTAGTTACTTTCCTTTACTTTTTTGCCCTTATATCCATTCCTGTAGACCTTTTGAGGTGATTTGCCAATTCCTTGTGGTTCCATATTAACTACATTCCCTTGTCTAACCTGAACATCCCCCAGTTTAGCTAGAGGAAACCCAGGAGATAAAATATTATAAATTATCAGTAGTTTGTAGCAATACTTGTTCTTCCCAGCCTGAAAGGAAACATAATGAGGGGCATTAATAGCAGCACCACTACTTCCCCCAGAGAATCTGGAAGTGACCAGTGTCAGATGTAAGTGAATTTTTTTTTATTAGGTGAGGAAAACTTTAATGAAAGAAACTCTAGCTGGACTAGCAGTGTAGGTGTTGCTTGGACTTCCCACAAGTACTACTATTCACATTCCATCACATCAGTTGGCACTACTCAGGTTTGAAGCTGATGGATCAAATAATTATCTTTCATTCATGTTAAATTTAATTAAACTTATTACATGAACTAAGATATCTGAACAAGAGTGAGTCACTTTCCAAGGTTATTAAATATGCAGGGAATTTCATTTGAGAGTATGCAGTAACATGGGAGTCAGATTTGAGTAAGGTTATATGGTTATTTGGCATAGAAGGGAACTGAAGAGATGTAAAACCATTCAAAAAAAGTTTGTGTAAAATCAGCAAGAGATGTTACCCATGTCATGGCCTCACTTGAAAAGGCTTGAAAAAAAGCCCTGGGAGAGAGTTTTGGGGCAGAATACTGGGAAGAGCAAGTCTTGAGTCATAGGGAAATTATCTCCAGTTGTTGTTTCTCCCTTGTTCAAAAATCCAAAGCTTCACACATCTCTATGCACATGTGGCATAGAGATAACATAAGTAGAATAACTGAGTTGGCATGAAGCTCCATCTAGGCAATGTAACTCCCTTGGGATTAACAGGATCCCATTAAAAAATAACTTCTTTTCTTCTTTCCTTTTTTGTTTATGTTTTTCTTTTAATGAAAGACACTGCAGATCACACTCAACATTGGCCAGCCCCTGAGGATGTTGTGAGTGACAATAATATGTCATATTACATGGTTTACAGTGCCTAGCACAATGTGGCCCTCAACCCTGAAGGAGGCTTCCAGATACTACTTAAGGACAAATAAATTATAACAAATACATGTAAATAAACAGTCATTTAACGGTAGTCAAGACACATTGTTATGCTTTCTCCGTCTTAAAAACCTTCGCTAAAAAGTATTTTGAACCATTTTCAGGGTTTTTTCTTCTCTTTCCTTATAAACAATATCAAAGAGACATGCCAGAAGATGCTGCTTAGGCTATCATGTCGTATTTCCTATGATGCCAAGGGAATGCTGTCTTTTCTGGCCTTTCCACAGCTGCGGGCAGGGTGGTTTGCAGGGTTTAGCAGGAAGGGCAAAAAGCTCTTTGAATATTGCTTTTCTTTTTATAATTTTACACTGCATATTGCCTCATGCTCACTTGTCTAAGGATGCAATATGCAGAGCCACTATATCATAGTTTCAATATGACACATTGTGAACCTTCTGGCTTCCAGTCCAGGAGCCAAATGGCATTGTGTATTCCCTCCATTTGGCCTCATTTTCGTCTTCCCCCTTTGCACCCAGGCTGACAAGAGGAACATATGAAGCTTTGTCTTGCTGCTGCATCTTGACCTTGACCTTAGAGCTTTAGAAAAGGGTACTTGCATGCGCAGGGCTGCTATTGTCTGCAGCCGGGTCCCACTTTCTTTTGACATTAAGCAAGTAAAAGGCCACGTGACAGAGTCCCTTTGCAGCCCCAACATTTCTGTCCTGTTTCTCCTTTGCAATTGTTTTTGCACTGACTTTTTTTTTTTCTTCAGGTCAGGCTTACAGCATCTTTAGCTATTTTTTTCTCTCTGTTGTTCCTATCCCCCTCTCCTTTTCCTACACACACACACACACATGCGCGCGCACGCACGCAGACACGCGCACAGACACACACACACAGACACACACACACACAGAGGAAAATCTATATGTGTCAGACATTCAGCAAGGGAAAGACAAAGGCACTGAGTTAATTACCCATCATTTACTGCTGCTGAGAAGAACAGATGGTAGCAGGCGATATGTAAATGGCAAGGGGCAGTGAATTATTCGATTTTTTTAGATTAATCGTCGATGACAAAGGAAGTGATTACAAGCTGTGACATTTATACAAATGTATAAAGTACATAATGCTAGAAAAAAAAGGGCTTAATATTATTATGAGGATGTCAGGCATGTGAACACCATTGTCATAATACAAAGCAACACATTTTGTGAGATCCAAGGATCTGCTTTTCTTTGATTTGCAAACTTTAGTAAGTCCTAGCCTCTGGAAATATATATTTCCCAAAATGAATCCACGCCTGACAATCATGAAAAAAAAAAAGGTTTGGGTGCTTTTGCATATTTCCCACAATGCATAACTCTGCCTAATCTCAACAGTAGACCTTTTGAGGGATGAAGCTGATGTCGAATCAGTGTGGATTGTAAAATAGAAAAAGGCGCTAATAAAACACATAGACAGGAAATGGAAAATAAAAGCAAAGGTGATGTTTAAGCTGACAGGCACTCTGTGAGGACAGGAGGGCAAACAGTGAGGTGGAAGTGAAGACAGAAGAGAGTACTGTTTGTTTACTGCATGTCTGAAAAATAATTATTTTAGAGACATTGAAGGTCAGAATGACATAATTTCCAGGCCAGGCCTTGCTGTTTTTACACAAACATCCAACCTGCTCATCCTCAAGGTAGTCTACTGTATTTTCTGCTGTATAAATAATTAATTGGTACATGAGGAAAACAGATGCTTTCTTTTGCAGATCATAGAAATCACTCCATCATCAAAATGTCTTCAATCATCTAATTATTAAATCTATACGGTGCTAATAATACAGATGGGAGATGAAGCCAGTGAGCTGCAATTTTTTTTCCCATTGAAGCATCCCAATCTACTGCATTCCTTGTTTCACATCTTGCAGTGAACTACTCTCTGTAACATCAGCAAGGCAAATAGAGGGAAGAGTTTGGTGGCAAGCTTATTTTTCCCCCTCAGAAATACTTTTCAATCAAGCAAGGCAAAACATCACCAAAAATTACTGTGAAACACTCCACTGTTGTGCATGTTTTGTTGATTATAGAGGGGTGAGGGAGGGACAGAATAACAGTATATTAGTCATCAGTATTGGGTAGTACATTTAAATCTAGCAATCCATTTAATATGAATATTTCCTCAGGAATAAAGCGCTGGCTGTACCAATATGCCCTGAAGAAAGAGAAGAATAAAATACTGTAGCACACCAGTATTTCCAGTGTGGTACTATTAAAAGCCAGATACTCAAGGTAAGAACCAACAGCTAAGCTATTGGTTTCCAAGCTGTTTTTCTTTTACTTCCTTTTAGATAAGGCTTCCTCCATGATATGCAGTTAATGCAATAATGTAGTTTCCACTCTGTTCATTGGTGCATATGCAAGGTTGGTTAGTACATTTGTCTTTCTCTAAGCAAACATAGCACAGATCCCAGAATAAAAACACATACACAGTTATTGAAACAATTGAGCTGTATCCATTTCTCCTGACTGGAGACACTAAACTGAAAGAATCCCAAATCAGTTCACATTGCACATATCATATTATCTACTTATTTCCTTGGGATGGGGGGATTATGAGTTTAAGTTGTAACCTGGAGGTGGGGAAAGGCAGTCATTTCTTTCTTACAAGACTAGAAAGCAGAACAAGATTCTCCCTTCCTGAAAATTATAGAGAAGGAAAACATCCTTCCAATTGAGGAACAGTGAATGGGACATGACATTGTGAAAATATCTAGTTAAGTGTCAACAGCAGTATTTCTTAACCCTCCCTAGATAAAACGAAATGGTTCCAGTGAGAAAATCATCACTCCCTGCTCCTCCCCCACCCTTTTTTTTTTTTTTTAAACAAAGGATGGATGATTTTTGACATGGGCATGAGCGTATACAGCTTTCTTGTACCTATAGATTCATATTTATGAGATTTTTTTAAAAACATCAGAGGTAGACCATACATTACTGCAGACTTTCCATTATTAATGTGTTAATGGATTCCAAAGGACAAAAAACAACATCAAGAGGGAAACATATGTTTTTGTTTGGAGAAAATGGCTGAATCTGAATCTGCACCATACCTAGACATCTATTTATATACATTCCCACAACACAACAAATTCATGAGGGAAGAGAAAATAAAATATCCATGCATTCCTACAGCTTTCCACTGCTTTGGAGATATTTATTTATGAAAACCACAGGTAGTCATTATTTATAGTCCTGATCTTTTTGTTCTTTCTTTTTTTTTTTTCCTAAAACAAAGATGAAATTGGAATTGATTTTCTGAGGGACATTTATACTGAAAGCAGGATCATTTTATATTTTCGCAAGTTGAAGTCTGTATTCATTACTACAAAAAAATGTAAGACCAGAAAGCTAAAGTATTTTCATTTGCGGCCCATATTTATTTTATAGGAAGCTTGTCACTGCACCATTGCATAAAAATGGAATTTAAGCTACGCTTGCACGATACAATGAACTTCAATGCACTGTTTTCATACACATCGAAATTATAGACCGGATATATATTTTTCTTATGTATGTATGTATGTAAACATACATTGTGTAGAGAGGGTTTTTTGCTTGGTTAGCTGTAGAGTTCGTGTTTGGGCAAGCGCGCCTAACAATCAGAGTGTCCCATTAAAAAGACGTGCATATATAATATTTATATGCAGATGTGTATGCTTGCTGTTGTGCATCTACAAGCACTGTTCTCATTTGTTTGTTAGCACTGTTCTCATTTTTTCATTCCAGTGCTGTCCACATTAAAATAACGGTGAATTTCGTCTGCTGTGCATTGTAGAACATATACACTGCAGTCTGTCTAACCTGTGAAAGCAAGATATGCTGGGAGACCAGCATCTTTTCAGTCACTGGGAAATGGGGAACGTTAACTAAAAAGTGGAATGGGAAGGCCTGTTGTGGCAGTGAAGAGGTGAGTCAGGGCATCAAGACCTTGTCTAGTGAGAGAGGTCAGGCACTGGATAGCAGTTAAACACCCCAGAAAGACTCTAGGTGATTTTTTGCTTTATTGTCTGGCCTCTTATAGCTGAGCCAATAATATGTTCAATCTTAAGTGGGATATAATAAAAACCCTAACAAGCTAGGAAAGCAAATATTTTCCCTTAAGTCACTTTCATGTTTATTAATACAGATTTTCATTTTTTTCATTAACATGCACGTCTATCTTTGTGTGTTATGCTTAAGATATACGTTGTAACAGCAAATATGACTAAAAATATTTGGTAAAGGAGTTACAGCCATAAAATTTTATTTTTGGTAGGTTTTAAACATTTCAGGTCATTTAAAATTATCACACTGCTAATATGGTCCTACACCTAAAATACCTCTGCGCTCTGGACTGTGCCTTTCCAAAAGCAGATAAGCAAGTCCACCAGCATCAGTATTCCAAAACACCAAAACAAGCCAACAACAAAACAGATAGAGTAACACCCAAATGATGTCCCTTTAGGCATTTCTTTCAATGCACTTCAGCTGACTCCACTTTTATATAGGTTATAGGATTTATTATAGCAACCTTACCACCCTCTCCAAAAAAAGTCTAGCTCCCCCTTCTTTGTGACTTAAATCAAACCAATAGAGCCCTCTATTGGTAAAACCCCAAATAGCTGCCGAAATTTCTTTGCAATAGGCAGCCTATGCCATTATGTTCCAGCTGAAGTCAATAGCAGATGTTTTTAGACTTAGACAGCGTTAGCAAAAGGCCCTGAGAGAAAAGGTCTGTGTTATCCTCCAAGTATGAAATTTCATTTTTCTTCTTATTGCAGCTGCCTTATGCAAGTGGTAATTTTGAAATTTGAGCACAACATAACCACATAAACCTGTAACACACCTAAGAGCACTTTGTTCTCCTCAAAAACATTTCATTTTCTGGAAAGGATGAAAATATATTACACTTGGCCCTGATTCAATATTTCTGCTTTGATAGGTACAGGATTTTGACTCGACTCTCAGAAGGTTTTTGGGACATCATCTTCTGTACAGTCCTACAAATTAATTAAGGCCTTGGGTACATTATAATTAAGGGGCCTAAGGCCGAGTCGCTGCAGCAACCTAAAGATACATTACTTTTTTCATTAATAGATGAGAGAGTGTATCAGGAATGGAAGTTATTTCTGCAAAGAAATGCAAGGAGCTAAAACGAGGAAGTCTTTACAGAGGAGGACTGCTAGGGAATTCAGAGACATTTTTCTCAGTTCAGACAGCCAATGTTGGAAACAAACATTGATAAGTCCTTATATTTGGCCCATAATTTGTATCTCACAGTCCACATTTCACAGTCCAGTTCATGACAAAGCTGCTGCTTGTAGTCACATGGATTCAAGTACTTAAAGGCGTTATTGACTTCATGGACTCCTTTTTGGGGCAGACTGAAGGGAGGAAGAGATTTTGGAGGAAGATAGACTCTAATATATGTCTGAGTTTTGCTGAGGTAACTGTCCATATCTTGGCTTCAACATAGTGGGATTTCATGACCCCCTTACCTATTTATGTATTTACATAAAATTATTAGATTAGCACTTTGTGATTATGAAGTGGTTGCATTTACTGCTTAATTATTAAGGAAAGATGCTGGCCTATCCAAAGTTGAAAATTATCATTTCTATTTTGTATATTAAGAACCAAAGCAAAAAAAGCTGATTTAGGCTGGCACCAAAGTGATCTGTGAATCCACAATGTGGCTAGACCTGTCCTCCAGTTTTTGGAAATGGGACCTGGTAGGAGAACATGTTTTTCTCCAGAACTTAAATGGAAGGAGGTTGGTGCACACCAAGGACTAACTCAGACATGGAGATGAGGCAGGACCATATCCAATATACAAGCTAAAAGTCTTGCAGCCTTGCAGCCTTCCTGGGTCTCAAAGCTCAGGCATAGCCTAAAGTCAAGGTCACAAGGGAAGGCTTTAGCGGATGCAGCTCCTGAAAACAGAAAACGAAGTCTGGTGGTTCCAACTGTTTGGCAGCCCACATGGCCTCTGGCTCCTTCTGCCAGTGCCACATGGTCTAGTCATGCTCTCACTGAGTCCAGAACCTTTCTGGATGTCAGCATCAGACACGAATGTGTCTCTGAAGTTGATCTGATGCATGGAGGTCTGTACTATACCTGCACTACAGCTGCATGGGAAATATTGAACCAGCAGCAAACTCATCCATCTTCACATCCTCCTTCACTCCTCTGTGAGTCATTCCTTCCTCCTTTAATGTCACTCATGCTCTACCCTTAAGGTCAAACCATGTTCTTTCACATGTTTTCTCCATGTCTGTTGCTTTTTTTTTGCTTTCGGTGGGCAAGGAGGGGAAAAAAATTAAAATTGTATGAAGAATTCTAAGTGTACTAACATCTAATTACTCAAACAGTGCAGAAGTTTCTTTCATTTTTTAAATTTTTTATTTCACATGTATGAATTCTATTGAGCAGCAAGAATTAAAATAAGCTATGGATGCTCAGTATACTAAAATGTGCACAAATAATGCCTCCTTTCAAGTTAAGTTTGGGTTGATGCATTTGTAATATCTTCCTATCACCTTTCTGTGTGACACAAAGACAAACTAGTTCTGGAAGGTCATGGCATCTACCAGAAAAGGTGACAGTGCCAGAACATGAGAAGTCCTTCACTGGACATTTTCTGCCCTTCTTCCCTAACAATTGATGAACATCCATGTATGGTCTGCGTAACAGGCATGTCTGTATAACTGTGTGACTCAGTGGGAATTATTTAAATTCTATTTTGGAAAGACAAAGCCCCGCAATACTTCCGTCTGAGCGCTCAGATATCTCTGTAAGAATTATATGAGAAAGTATGAGGGGAAAGGTAGAAGAGGAATAAGTCCTTGAGAACTGTAAGCCAACCCGCTATAACAAATCTGTCTACTACTTTGCTTATCAGGTCTTGCAAGTGCTACTGCAGTCTAAGGAAGTTTCTTTGCATTTCTCTGGGCATGGGGTCTCTTTGACTCTGCTTGGCAGCACAAGGGATGTGACGAAAAAGGGAAAGAGAGCAGGAGCTGAACTGATGTGTCTCATCGCATTTTTCCTCTTTGTCTTCGATGCTATATATTGATTTTCCTTTCTACATTTGCCAGACAACATAATGGCCTTTAAAACATCTGAAGTCTTGGAGAAGTGATTTTATTTTTTTTTTTTAATTCACAAACACCTATTATTCAACTAGGCAAAGAAGCCTAATTTTTTTACAAAGAAGTAATGAGTTTCTAAAAATTATGCCACTCCATGATTAAACAGAAGAAAATGCCACTGTGTTAAAAACAGCTTGCCTCACACCCCAAAGCTCTTGATGCTATAAATAGAGGAGGCTGGCAGCCTCCAGCTCGCCATCTTCACTGCACTGACACGCCGTAGTGCTAGCGAGGGATGTGATTGCTGCCTTCACCTGAGGAGAGAGTATTCTGGTGTCTTGTCAGTGTCTGCTGAGAAAGGGCTTCCAATTGGCTGATTTCTACCCTGTTAGGAAAATTACAGCTGTCCTTGTTAAATCTCTTCCCTTCTTTTTTGCCCGGAGTGGCACAGGAAACAAATTTGAATGGATAGAGTATGGGCGTGACTGCTAAAGAAATGCAGTAACAATGACATTAAAGGGAATATAATTTCAAATCCAGTCTTACAGGGAAAAAATAACAGGAATAAAAGTAAATTAATGCAAACACTGCATGTAATCTCGGATTTGTAATGCACAAGAAAAATAATTCTAGAAAATAATTACAGGCTACAACCTTACATAGGAAGATACCAGAATTATTCTGAAATTGTTTGACTGTGTATGTAACTGATGAACTTATTTTTAACCTGTGGAAAAGAAAGGCAACATGAAGCACACATTGCAAGATTGCACTTGTCCCACGATAAAATGAAAGAAAGGTGTTGCCAGGTGTCCCCCCCAACAAAGTGTTGTGGAACAAATAAAGGTTAAATCAAGTCACCTGGATGTGATGTGTGCTCAGATCTCACCTCTCTGAGTGCAGGAGGGCTCATTTGCTCCAGCAGACATGACCCTTGCGCTCAGACATTGCCAGCAGGGTGCCAAGAACTGGGACAAGGACAGGGACTGGCTGGCAAGATGCATCCCTAAGCACCCCCCAGACATGTGCAGAAAGGTCCTTGCAGGATAGCCTGCCCAGCCTGAGGGCTTCTGAGGCAGCCCTCACGCCTGCCATCACTCCACTTACTCCCAAGAGGTTGCAGTGCTGCTCCGTTGCCCTTCTCTTCCACACACAACCTGCTGGAATGGACATGCTGGTAACTTTTCTTCTCCCAGACAGGGCTATAACCAGCTTCAGAAGGATTAGACACATCAGTGTCAACAAAATCCAGGAAGAGTCAGAGCTTCAGTGAACAATTTACTGAGAGCAAAAGAAAATTCTCCTTACTACGTGCAGTGACAAAGCACCAGGCAGAGGCAGCAAGCGAGCTGCCGATTTCTTATTTGTGGCACCACAGCAGCAATTCAGCTCAGCCCCTCTGAACCTCCCTACAGTGCTCCCTGTCAGGGTCATGCTGCAAAATATGGCTGCTTCAAGAGAGGAGAGGGGCAGGCAGGGAACCACAACCGAATTCCCCACGGATCCCAGGTGGTTTATAATTGCCTGTTGGTAGGTGGGTTCTTCCACAGTGTGCCTGTTGCTTAAAGGTCAACGCGTATCGTCCTTAAAATTTCAGGGCACGTTTGTGCTCTACTGCATGATTTTTATTTCGCCTAGAAACTGGCACAGGGGGAGTAGAGCTGACTTTAGGCTCTAGGAGCAATGTCTGCACCAGGAATCATGGCTATTTTTTCTCTTAGGACAGGTAATTTTCTTTTCCAGTCTCCCCAAACTTTGGGGAATCTTCTGGTCAGCTTAGGTAAGAAGATACCAAGGTGGAAATTTTTCGCTGCTGCTTTTACTGGTTTAAATTGAAATCAACTTTGTTTTAACATGTTCATGAGGTTAATACACTCCGCTGAGAAGCTGAGGAGAAAAAAGAAGGGCAGTGACCAGTTCACCTGCCAGCTTAATAGGCTGTTTGGATAAGGCTAAAAGCAAACTGTGGTTTTGACTGCAAGCAGCAATGTCCTCAGAGTCAGAGATGTTATTACATACTTGTAATCAATATACGTTGCAAAGCAATGTCTTTTTTTTTTCTGCTTTAGCCTCTGAAAAGTGTATGTCTCCAAAACACTAAAATAAGTCACAATATTGATAATTGCAGGTTCCAAATTATTTACCTTTCGTGGCTACAATATGAGTGTCATGAAGCCTAAAATTCAAATTATCAACAAGTAAAACATTCAGAAAAAGGACAAATGAAATGTGATCACAACAGATAGGCCTGAATCAGAGCTTACAGCAAATACAAACTGAAGTTAACTTGAAGATTGGAAAGTGTAGCAGTCTGTATTGGCTATTTAAACAAAACTATTCCATAGGATTTTATGGGTCACAAAATATTTTGGCAAGTAACTCTAAACACTCTCACCTTCTAATTGTCCATGAAAACTATTGATATTTAACCATTAACCCACCCAGAGCTGAGAATAATTGCAGTGATCAAAAGAAAATTGACATTTAAATCAACATTTTTATTTTAAATTATCTTTTGTTCAATGAAGACAGAATAGACAGCAATGGTTCTTTGTATCATCATTTATGATCTCATTTTAACCACTTCTCTCTTTACTTGATTTCCACAAACCTGTCCTTTTTTTACTGCTTCCAGCTACCTCAGAAAACACCACATATTCCAGCACTCTGCAGTTTTTCCACTTCTTCATGAGGAGCACAAACCATTTATCCCTATTAGCTGTTTGTGCAGTTCCCATCAGCAAGGTTCAGGCAGACTGAAAGACTCCAAGTCCCATTACCAATTCACTAAGCTATCCCGTGCCAACTTCTTTCTGTCTCTGACTTTGCTACTCTCTTTGGTGCTATTCCTTAATTTTATGGCCACATACAGGGCCAAATATGGAAGAAGTAAGAAACAGTGAAAAAGTAGATCCACACAATATAAAGAATATCTATGAAGGTATAATGTTTCAAACTGCTTAGACTGGTTTTGGTACATAAATTGTGTTCTTTTTCTAAGACAATGTTGTGATAAATTAAAGCTATTACTATGTGACCACTTATATCCTGTTCTTATAAAATTCAATTGTCACTTGCAAAGTGATATTCATCCTCTTTTGTTTTATGCTGTCAAGGAGTCTGAAGTAAAGGCTGCAGTGCTTTAAATTCCAGCTTTTAGTTTGGGAAAATACCAGCAAAAAGACAAATAGAGTTCAGTAAGACTGCAGATATAAGTGTCTGGAGCACCCAGGTGAGCTGTGCTGCTCCATCTGCACTCTGCTCTCTGTGCCAGGCTGCTTGGCAGACGAAAGGAACGGACAGGACCCTGCTGTCCAAGCATTGCAGAAGACATGAATCTTGTCAATTTTGGACTGAATTCTCTGCCAGTTATCAAGCAAGCAGCCAGCAAACTGCAGCACAGCACACAGCAATGTGCACACCAGCGTTTCTGTGCCTCACTGCCCTCCCCTGGATGGCGCTTGTTAAGGCATTTCCTTGGGCTCCCCATCTCCAGGTGCTGCAGAGACCATCACCACCAATTCACAAGCTGAACTCGTTACACCAGCTGAAACAACAGCCTATGTTCACATACAACATATCTCAAAACAGCTTTAATGTGTGACTCGAAATCTCCTTCTCTGGACAAGCTTATAGAAACTGTAACCTGGTTTCCACAAGGTTCAGGTTCTTTGGATTTCTGGTGCTGAACTCTAGCATTGTCAATTGTATTCTCAAGGGTTTGAATCACTTCCAAGGGATTTGTTCACTGTATACTTCACATTAGGCAGGACTGCAGTCATATTCAAAACATATTGCGGTGGTTAACAGGAAAAAAAAAAAAAACACATATTTCTTTGTTTCTAACAAGAATTTTTTTTCTGGATTAAATTCATATTGGCAGCTAGTAAAACATGTTATTTGCTTTTCTCTTAAAATTCTTCCTTTAAATATCCAGATTCCTAAATTGTCTCCCTCACTTTTCTCCTCTAATTTTCTTATATTCCTTCTTCAGTTTTGTTCCATTCTTCACCTTATCCACAGCAATCTCTTCCAGTCAAAGTGTAAATCAATAACTAGAGCCTTTCAGAGTGACACAGAAATATATTTAAAGGAGGAAAAATATCTTACTAAAGATAAAATATCTTACTGAGATATTTACTGACATTGATTATATTCATTTGGTTTTATCAGCTTGCAATCAATGAACCACGGGCATGAAAGTTTACACATGAGTTTATCTTAATGTGGAGAAAATCAGAGAATGGATCTGTAACACTTTTAAAACCTCTAAAGAAGCCTGATTAGAACAGTCACAAACAGTATGGATTCTCTGGGTTTCTCTATAAGGGGCTGTGAAAAGCTTAGATTTGCTCATGAAGTTGACCAGATTTTGCATCTCTCCTCTCAGATTAATTTAGGCACTGATGATCTCCAGAGCTGCTATCAAAATATTCAGGGACTAGGTACTCCAGACCACAGTAATCCTACAGCTGGGTCAGAAAGGTGCTCCCTGGAAGCTCAGCAGCAGCGACTGCTGACAACGCGTCACCCTTACTCCTTGACCTTATCCCTGGCTCCAAACAGGACACTGTGACCTCATCATTAAAGAAACAGTGTGTCTTCAAGGTCATTTATGAGAGCAACCTAGGGTACCTGAGTGCATGCCCATGTTTGAGGAGTTTGTCAGCCTGCTGATTGTAGGCTGAGCTGCTGCAACCACAGGTAGATGGCTGTGAGTGTACAGTTAGCCCATCCCAGGTGTAAAGTGATGCAACTTAATTGAACTTTCAATTTAAAGTTAATTGAAAGGGGTTAATGCTAAACCATATTATCTCACAACTGGAATGGGCCAAGAATGGAAAATTACTGTAGCTCAGCAGATGGGCAACAGCTTAGTAAACCCTCTTAATTTCACTTTGTTCTCAAATATATCTGACCTGACGAATACCATGACTTCACACAGCAACTATCTTCCACCGGACCAAGGAAACCCTACGATGGAAAAATTTTTAGTGGAGAAAGTTGGACCATTAATGGTTTACATACCTGAAGTTCATTCCTACAGGACTCCAGAATGGCACAACAGTAGGAAAAAGGGTAAAATTTCAACTTCTGAAAGCAAAGCCTTCCCGTGTATCTCAAAATAGTCATTTAAAACACTGCCAGAAACTGATAAGAAAAGCAGACCCCAGACACCATTCCTAGCCCTGTTAAAAAAAAATTTGATTTGAGGCCTTGAGCACTTTTACTTTTTTTTTTTCTGGGAGAATGAGTGACATGGTTCAATGAAGAAACGTGAGCATTTCTGGGAAAGATCCATTTGTTACCTTTTGGTTGGAGTCTGAAGCTATTTTATTATGATGCTGCAATGCGAGCAATCATTTAATTCTGGGGCTTTTGTCCTGCACTCACACAGAACATCAAAGCAAGCTTAATGCCATTTGAAAGATCATAATCTAAACTAGAAGATTTAAAATTATGCCCAAGTCAACCTCATATGCCAAGAAGATAGGGAGAAAGTGTGATTTAATCAGCTGGCAGATTTTTAAAATATTTGTTCAGCATCTTTTTTTTCTCCTAATCAAATTTACCAGTAGCAGGGGAGTTAAAATGAAAACTGTCTGTACAGATATATATCTCGCTTATCCATATTTTCCAGAAAAAGGACACTCATAGCAGAGATTTTGTGAAAACTCAAAAGAATATTAGGAGCATAAAAAAACCCAAAACAACCCTACCACCATAATGCAGGTACTGAGGTACCAACATCACTGTATCAGCCAAATGATTTTGTTGGCACATAGCCATACCAGAGCTCCTCCCAGAGGAGAGGGCATCCTGACTTAGGAAGCAGTTCAGGGAAAGTCAGGCTTGTTTATGCTGCTTCTGTCTGCCTTTGAGAGAAGCTGTGGTGCACCATTAGGACCATCAGCAGGGGATGGGCTGTGTGCCTTCTTCCTACCAACAGTAGACAGATGTGTCTCTTTTGTTCAGTCACTTTCCTCAGTCTGTCATTTTTCCCAGGGACCATGACCATTTGCAGTAGCCTGACACGAAGGTCACGAAAGGAAATAGAGCTGTGCATTTGAATTTTGTTTTTAATTGGGTCTCATTAGGAACTGCAGAGGGCCTTTTTTTTTTTTTTTTTTTGCCTGTTAAGTTCTGGTGAGTGAAATCATCTCAATTGAAGCTACATACACTAAACTTGGATTTGGTACTCAAGAATAGGTACTGGGGAAGCCTGTAGCTCTATGGTGCTGTTGGAAAAATCATGTGCAACCTGGGAAGTTCTACTTCTTCTAATTCCTAGCTGCCCTTTCAGTCCTGGGTTAAACACAGGAGGGAAGAAACACAAAGACTTCTTAAAATCCGTACACTCACTATATGATAATGCAGAGAGGGGGCAAGATTGACAAGCATGTTTTCAGACAGGAAGCAATGCAGGCTTCAAAGAGCCTACAATATTTTTTAATTAATAAGGGATCAGTAGGAGCCAATTAAATCATGGCCATTCCAAATAGAGAAGATTGCTTTGCTCTTTTTCCTGTGCTGCTGCACAGTAGAGTCTTAAATTTTCCAGTTCCTCCAAAAAAAGTGCTCTGCACCTTTACAAATCACTTTGCTTTTTCCAGCCATAATTAAATGACAGTTAAGAAGCAAAGAAAACTTTTTTTTTTCAAAATTTAAGCTTTAGTTATCTGGGAAAAGTTTTCATCATTGGGCTTCATAAGGGTGCAGGGAGCTAACACTTCAGAACCTATTTTGTTCACTACTTATAAATATGTAGTCTAGCTTATTGACACTCAAATAACTTGATGCTTTTCTCTTGTCATACTCAGAAGACAGGCAGTTTAGGAAAAAAATAATCTGTGTATATCCAAGTTATGTAGTCTGCTCCAGCATATCAATACCCTTGAAACAGTAAACTATAATATATTCTATCTGTCAAATCAATCCCCCCACCTTTCCCAGGCAGAGGCAAACCTTACCTGAATTCCTAAAAAGGAGAACTCCCCCTCCTGCTTCCTTCAAATAAACAAATTCAGCCAATTCATTTTAATTGCCTTGGAGTGACCAGCTGTGAATCTCAATACTGAAGTTAGACTGTTCTTCATTGCTGGAGTTACATTTTGGTGCCACTCTAATTCTGTGCCAGAAGGGCTGTTACAGACAGTGCTTCCTGCCCCATCCTTCAGTCTGGGAGCTTAGAAGCTGCCCTTATTTCCTCTACACTTTATTTTTGCCCCTCCTGCAGCATTTCTGCCTCCTTATCATATTCTCCCATTCTCTGGAGAAAGAAATGCTCCAGCAATCCAGTTCTTACTAATACTTAATAGAAGAAAAATAACACTGCTTTCCCAGGCTTTTGTTGACATACTGCTGGGTTCACCACTCCTCCTGGTCAGCTAAAAAATTTGTGTGTTGCCAGGCTTTTGTTCTTACGTATAATTCAGGGAGCTTTCATTTTAAAATATGGGCCCCACGTGAGTGTTGTCTATTTCTCAGGATTTTGTAAAGTCATGAACTCCTCCACCTTAGCAAAGTGACTGTTGAGACAAAACAATTACAAGCTTAATCCGCAATGTGCATTAGAAAGGGGTTTATAAAAAAAAAGGAGAGCTTTAGATTCCATGCTCATTTTGCCTTGCTTTGCCTCAGAAAGTGCCATCTGATAAAATCAGCAGAGATGGCTGTTGACTTCATTACATATCTGCTAATTTAGGAGATACTTGCTGAGAATGTCGCTGACTTTAATTGCCATCTTGATTTACATAATTTTGCTCCTTTACCACCTTTACATATACTAATTACCAGGCTTGGCCTACGCTTTTGAATTTCACTGGTCTACTTAAGAAGGTGGACGTACTACAGGGGAACAATTATTTTTTCTGGTGTCCCATTCCCTTAGGGGACAGGGCATCACCATGTGTGTGGGCACACTAGAAAGCTGACTCACATGCTCCAACCTTTCTATTCCTCAGTTGTTTTCCCTCAGGAAGCCCTAGTAACTTCACATGATTTCTTACCTTCTATTCTTAGGATCCTTTCTGTGAGGAAAACCATCAGTATCAAGAAGCAGGTATCTCCTGAATTATCTAATAAGCACAACTGTCCCATTTCTTTGCTGTTTCAGTAAGAGAAAAGGGGTAGAGAGGAAAGGGAACTATGCCAACTTGGGTAATATTCACAGTAAATGTCTTTTTAAAAAAGTACTAAAGTCTGCTGACTGTGGAATTTTTTTTTTTAAGCCTGCTGTCAGGCTGGCAGTGGAAAAAGTCCTTCTCAGTCTCTCAGATGCACACTCACAGCCCCAAAGGATGAGATGACTAAGCTGTATACGCTTTACCACTCTAGGCCTGCACTTTTGGATCTTATCTTTACCAGAATTATTTATAGATGGAAAATTAGTCACTTTATTGTTAAAAAGAATTAGTATCAATGAGATTTGAAAAGGAGTGAAAAGACTAAACCTCCTGAAAAGACCCCTGGACATTCTTGAAGTAGCTTTTCTACCTTGTTTTCTTTACACTTCTGAAGTGATTAGCATTTTGCATGTGAGTTTTTCATGCCTTTTAATTGGGAAACACTAGACCAAAATTTTTTTTTTTTTTACTTTCAATTTTCCTTCTTGGTCCGGAACAGACTTGGTTATATGAACTCTGCAACAAGCTGGCCTGGCTGCTGAAATCTGCACTACTTTGATGGTAGTGACAAAAACTTGGTGGAGGGTTTTATTAATTGTAATACAAAATGACATAAAGCAACCAGTGTAATTTCCCACTGTTAGTTTTGTACTATGCTTTTTGAATCTACTTCTTAGGAAAATAAAAAAGCTCTTTGTGATAGGGATTATCTCCATTATATGGTTTAGTAGTGAAGTAGTTAACCATGTTGATTTCTACAGTGCTATATTTAAGTTTCAGAGTTAACATCCCTCTGAAACAAATAGAGCTGATTATTCTTTTTAGAACAAATTTTTCTTGTTCTGCAGACTGAGGTATTGTCTACATTAAGAACATTTGCACCATTATAGCTACCCTAATTTTAGTCACATCAATCCCACTCCTTGATGTAGACGAATTATACATAACCACATCAGATAAAGCATTATTTTATGGCTGTGCAGTCTGCTCATATTAGGCATTTTCAACAAAGAACAATCGAGTTCCATTAGTGCAAGGTTCCCCAATGGGGAAAGATGATATTAATCACTTTGCACTATCTTTATGCAAAAAAAAAAGGAAAAAAAAAAAAAGGAAGGAAAAAAAGTTTAAATGTTTTCTGAAGAAAAGGAAACAATAATTTAAAAAACTAAAACCACATAAAACTCTGTACCTGTCTGGGGCAGCCCCAGCCCAAGACACTGGGGAGAATAAGTTCCTGCTGCAAAGGGCTCTATATTTAATAGATATGGGTGCATGGTCAAAGGCTGAGGATACCAACTTTCAGAGCAGACTACTGATACACCTGAAAATGCAAACCACTGCCTTCAACAGCATCAGCCTCATGCTAAAGAGGCTTATGTTCCCTTGAGAAGGAACAGCTATTTTCTGTTTGCATACTACCTAACACAGGAGGGTCAGCTACCACAATATAAATATTTAATCCTAATAACTAGGGAGGCAATATCAAGGGGATATGTTAACATGATGCCTCTCTAAAGCTCACAGTGAATAAGCAACCACTCCTCGTTAAGAGGCAGCAGAATAGGAGTTGTATTTTAAAATATAGAATCAAAAGTTAACCAAAGCCTAAATTTCCATGCCTATTTATGCTGTAGCTGAAGAGCCCATATTTTTAGCATAAGGCATACCATGCAGCAATTTTGCCAATGTAAGGAGTCAGACAATGAAAGAGGGGCTGGCAGCAACAGAAATGGGGATTTGCCTCTCTCTCCCTCCCCTTTCCTCCCTGGAACACAACATATTTTTATCAGGAACAAAAATAAATAAATCCTCATTTGTCTTGCTGTGCCAAATTAGTATTCCATCCATGAACTGTCCCATCAGGGAAAAATGCCTCCCTCACACACGTGTTCAGGATAGCACTGATGGATCTGAGGGCCTCTCCAAACACAGTGACCATCTGCTAGTCAAAACATAGGGGTCTGACAAGCAGGAGCCATTCAGCCCTGTTGTTGGGCCACATTATTACATATTTGACAAGGGTAATGAGAGGCTGTCATTAACCTTACATGACAGTCTCCACAATGACACACACTAAAGCAAGAACAAAGAGCAGAACTCAGTAAAAAGGCACCTACTTCTCATTTAACCCCGAAATTGTCAGACACCATTATTGCTAATGGAGGCTGGCGGTCCTGGGGTTAATTTCCATCTCTGTGCTCTGCTTGTTCTCTTTTTGAAATGTACTCCTCATATGGTTAAGGAAGCAGTTTTATCAAGGCTATTGGGAAGGCAATGCATTATTTATCATAACACACTGAGATGTAAGAACAGAGAGGGTCTCCTGGAGGAATGAACAAACAGACATATTTCATGAACCCTTCTGATAGTCTGAAAAAAAAATTCTGAGCTCAGTCTCTGATATTTAAGGTTATCATTGCCTAAGTGTGACCTTTCTCTCATCTGCATTTCCTGCCAGGTTTCTGTCAAGCTTGAAATCACAAGGCTGTTTTTCCTGGTGACCTTGTCATAGTCACCTGGCTTTATAATCACAAGGAAATCCCATAGAGAAAGTTAATCGGTCGCCTGACTTTTAGTTGAACAACAGATGTAGGGTGAGACAGCACTTACAATTTCAGGAAATAAAAGGTCATCTGAATATAAGATCTCTGTCTCAGGTGTGATGATATGAGCTACAATCCTACAGCAAGTTATGAAGATCTCCTAATAGAGCTGCTTACCACCTCAGCAAGCTGAGGAATACATCTATTTCCATGGTGACCTGCAGGCTTAACCTAGGACAGGGGTCTCTGGGAATGAATGCAAGCACTTGTTCAGATGCTTTGGCATATTAAGGACAAATGATAGAAGTGAAAGTGAAGATTATGCCTCACTGCAGGAGACTCAGAGCCGGTACAGCTGGGCATTAGCTCACAGGAGTCACAAGGTTTGGGAACAGCTCGAGCCAATGAGAAAATAGGACGTCAGGTGGTGGGTAGCTGCAGTACGAGGATGCTCAGAGCCATTGCTGGGGGGAGGGGATGTCATCTCTGTGGAGAAGATCTCTATAAATAGCATACAAAAAGCAAATCACTTTTTTTCCACACAAAGAAGCAAATGCAGTAGCACGAAGCTATCCTTCCAGAGGCACTGGCTGGGAGGCTGAGAAAGAAGCTGTATGAACAAAAATATTACTGCTTCCGTGAAAAAGGTGGAAGGTAAAAACTGTCATTAGAAGACAAACTACCCAAGAAGTGACTCCAAGCAAGACTGTATTTTATTAGAAAAAGTAGAATATATGTTGTACAAGCACATTTCAGATTATTGATTACTTTTCCAAATTTATTGTGGTGCTCCTTTACAGAGCTGGATGCCAGTGTCCTGTGCTACCTTTTCTGCTCTCCCACTGCAGAATGTCCTTCTCCCAAGCCACCCACAGAGGAGTCTGATGTAAAATTAAATGTCTTGTTGCCATTGAATCAAACCTCTTTTGTTATCTAGCTATCCAGAATTCATTTTCCATTAACATCTGCATGATCAGCCTGTTGTTTTACAGCTAGTCTCAAAGAGCTGCTGAAAGGAACGCAGAATACACGCGAAACTGAGCTCAGCTTTGAAATGACAAAAATGCCAGTGAAGCATTTTTCTTCCTTTACCCAGCCTGGTATACAGCTACAGCTACTGGCATTCAGTGAGCAGTGGAAACACTCAGTCCCACTTGTCCCACCTCTTTATCATGGGATAAGCCTAACCAGCTAGTACTCCTCCCCAAGAGATATTTCTTGGCTAGCACAGGGCTCCATTCATTAATTTCCTCAGTAAACATGCATGTGAAACCACTAAGGGTGACTGAAGCATTTCTGCTGCAGTACCATCAATATATGGATTGTACACGGTTCTCTGTCTTTCCATCTCTCTCCCTCCCTGCCTCCAGCCCTTACCCACTTCCATCCACTCCGTCTTGTCATTTTCTTAATCCGTAGTCTAAAAAATTCTTGGCTTTATCTCAAGACAGAATAATATGGAAGTCTAGCTTCATCATCTGAGTTTTAATAGACTGGTATGATCTCTAATAATAATTGTAAAACAATATGTTTTAGAACCCATTGATGGGCAGCCTTATCAAATATGACTGCTTGTCTCTAGCACATGTAATGAGAATGAAGCCAAATTACCCCTGACTAGAACTTGTTAGGCTAAGACTGGTGGAGATGCTCACCTCTTCTTAGTTCTAACTCTGGTCATATGCCTGTGAACAATGGGAAATGGCAGTGGTTTGAAAGACAGTAATTTCTTGCTAGTTTTTCTGAATATTTTATGTGCTAACCTTATGATAGACAAAAATGATTTATGAATGTAGAGATATCATTGCTCCTAAGGAAATCTTCAAATGGAGTATATGCATAATATTCTAGTGGCTTTTATTTCTGTAGAGAATTTGAGGAGTCTGTGTTATCAAGATCCCTCAGGACAACAAAGAAAGATTTGATATGTCTTTCCTTAAAGGGAATTTTAAAAGGGTTCTTTAACTCTAATTAGCGAAACTACTTGGGAATTCTCAGGAATAGTATTCCATGCTCATAAATGAAAAATACAGTATAATCTTCAAACAAAACAAAGTTGCTTTCCTGTTTTAAGCACAAAATTCAGACTTTACAGAAGACCAGATTTGATGGCTCCATATTAACATACAGTGAGTTCCCTCAACACATCCAGCATTTAACCTTTTATGAAAAGGTCATCACATTTACCTATAAGAATTATTTCCTTATGAATGCAATTATTTATGGGCCACTCTCATTGTGAGGCTATATAAAACTCTTACATTTTCATTTAATATGATAGCTGGCAATTAAATGTTCATACTATTAATTGTGAGAATTGTTCTTCATTTTCTTTTTCTGAAGCTGAGACTAGTTGCTCTTTCACTCCAATATTTTGTCTGCTATCCTATTTTGTATAACTTTTCAAGAGATATATATACTGGGTAAGATTCTTCCTGTGTTATGATATTAAAGAAAGAAAGATCATCATTATATAAATGGTAAAACTGCACTGCTCTGCAGTCCCTTAACATTTTCTATAAGCTACAATCAACTTGCTACAAAGTCAGGGAAACGATCATAGAATCATTGAATGGTTTGGGTTAGAAGGGATCTTAAAGATCATCTAGTTCCAACCCTCCTGCCATAGGCGGAGACTCTTCACACTAGACCAGGTTACTCAATAATGTCTAATACTGAACTGTAACTGGAAAACAAATGAGGAATACTAATAGAATGTATTTTGCATAACATTCAAGAACAGAAATTATTTTTATCACTTGTCCAGTCACCTTAACATCCCCAGCCTTGGACCTGTAAATCTATTGTGTAGTTCACTGCATATGATATAGATGTGAATGAAGGATTTACATTATAACCCTTTCTTGCAGTTTTCAAGGAAAGAAAAAAGGCAAAAAGGAGGGGAAAGAAGAAACAATTATCAGTGTGAACAGAAATGTCTGTTATCTCAGAAAAAAAGGAATTTGCAATTCTTGGAATATGGAACCATATAAAAGAGTTCATATTTTAATCAGGAGAGAGTTCATTCTACATCCCTGGCATATGCTGGCAAGTTGTGCAAGTATGATGTTCTGCCTTTAAATTAGCTGCAAACACTATCACATGAGTCAGACTAAACTATGTTTAATCAGATGCCTGATGAATTATGAATGGGTTTACCAAGCAATTGGACCATTAAGCATTAGATGAGACATAACTGCCCCAGATGCTTCACCTAGGGTAAATTCAAGTATTTGTATTCCAACTTTCTAAAAGTGGAAAGACTTAACAACCAAAATTTGTTGATAGCTTAAGAGGCTCCAGGTCTGGAAATTTGCTTCCATTAAGACTGGAATTGCAGGATTCCAATATGTAAAAAAAAACCTAAAAGAGCCATATATGAAGAAATACACATTTTTTGTCACCTCTGACAGAAATAACTTGACCACAATCTGAGTAACAGAGTTCCAATTAAATAAGTGAAGAAGGCAGTGAGCTAGAAGTTGCCTCTCTGAGGAAATAGCAGACAGCTTGGACTTAGACCATATTTCCATACAAAATAATGAAAATTACAATCCGTTCTGAGCCAGAAATTCTAAGAAAAGACAATAAAGCAGCACAAGGATCCTGCCAGGCACTATTAAAAGATTAGCAAAATAACGCTGTCACTAAAATCATGATTTTCGCCTTTAAAACAGTAGGCAGCATTGCAGATTTTCAAGGTCAGAAGTAAAATGACTGATTGACAGTGAAAAATTCTGCCCTTCACTGTGGTGAGCAACAACTGCAATGAGAAAAAAATGATCTCCCCATCCTGGTGCCAGGGCACAATTTCATCAAAGGGTAGTGCAAGCAGTGCAAAGTTTAGGCTGTATTCCTCTCATGGCTCACAAAGGACTATTAGCTTTTTATAGCAAGTAGCTATTGGCAGTGTTTCTGCTGCACCCAGTTTCTCAATCTATGTTGCTGGAGGGAAGACAGCCCTGCACAAGGCCTAAGTACACCAAGTGAAGCAAGTCAGCATGGCAGAAAGGTTTGCTTATTATGGTCCTAATATATAAGATTCAGATGCAAATAGAAAATAACCAGATGCTCTAGGAGTGCCTGAGTTCAAGGCTGTGAATAGGAAAAGTAGGTAGAAGCCCCAGCACTTAGGTAGGTAGCAGCAATTGACTAGAGAGGAGCTGTGTCTTACAATTCATGAATTCTTTGTGCTAGTGACGGATATTTGCCCTGGAGGAGGAACTTACTGGAGGCTTCTTTTATATATCATATCAGTGCAACTGTCCTGGTTCCCTCAAGTGATGCTGAAAGTCCTAGAGGAAACAGCATATCCCTCCCTTCACTCTTCCTGTGCCTCATCACATGTCCCCTTGATAGCCTACAGTGATTTGTTTCCTTCTCACACAGAGGTCTACAGCAGTGCACTCCCTTCCCAAACACTTGCTGTGTTTGCAACAGCCCTCTGCAATTTCCCTCAGCCTAGTCGTGTGTGTTCTGCTTCTTCTGATCCTCATGACAGCTCCCCCCAGCTGCACCTTTTCACCATGTGTCAAGGTGGAGGAAAGTTTTTGTGCCAGCAGCATCTCAGACAGCAGGAGTTTCTGACACTCCCTGGCTCACTGCTGTGCTGAGGTCAAGGGGAACAAATTGCTTCTCTTGAGGAGTTATGCCTCTAGCCCAGTAGACGTCCACAAGGACACTGATGCTCCCTGCTCTTTGTGTTGGGAGCTCTGTGCGGTGCAGGAATACCTGCAGCAGTTCAAGCCTGCATGGAATTCTCCTACTCTAGGAAGAAAATAAACAACCTGATCTACTGAGTTCTGAGGATGTTTCATAGGAAACATGCTTTCTGGTGTTGCCTGCTGGAGTCAAGGTTTTAGGGCATTGTTATTTTTTAGTTAATCAAAACCGGTGGTCTCTAGCACAGCTAAAGGATACAGGTGGAAGCTATCACAAAGATAAAAATACTCAAGAGTCAGATGAATATATGCCCAATAAAATGTTCTATGAATTTCTACATTGTACATATAGGCAACAATGTGTTCAAATCAGGGCTCAGAAGAGGCCTGTAACCTGCTCCACCAGGGTACCAGGGAACTAGATTGATTATTTGTGCCCTGGCTGAGTGTTTTTTCCTTTCTAAAAAAAATAAAGTCCTACAAGTAATCATTCAGTTGACAATAAATGATGGGACTTCCAAAGGTGGGTAAGCAGCATTTTCTGCTCATGCTCATATTTCCAAAGTGGGTCACTGTCCTCTGCACATGGAGAGCTCTGCAGTCCTTTAGGGAGTCACAGGCTGTGCGGGGATGGGCTTCTTTTGTCATGAAATTAAGAGAAATACAAAACACACTGCCCTTTCTAGTAATCAAGACCAAATTATTGCAGTGGTCAAAAAGGAAGATACCTCTCTCTGACTTGTTTCAATAACCCACATTCAGTCTCTAATGTATCCTTTCACTGCCAGGCAGGTATCTCATTTCTGTCCTGGACACCTACTCATACCGTAGTTTTTTAAGTACTGGTACTTTATTGATGGTATTTACACATCTTCCTACTCTGGACCTTCTCCCAAGAGACTACTAGGGCTCAGCTAAGTAGTGACATAGTCGAACAAATTTGTGACTTTGTTAGTGAAGTATTATTTGTTTCCTGAGGAAGGCATGAATAGCTGTGTTGCATTTCCTGTCCAGTCACAAAAAGCAAAGTAACCCTGTACTATCTCAAACCACCTGTGTGAGCTGCTATATCAATTTCCTTAAACCAAATGTCAGTTTGCATGCTGAAATAAGAGTTATCAGCAGTTCTATTGCTTTGAATAGGAGAGCCAGTGTGCTACCCCTACTCTGTCACTATTTCATAAAAGACTGTCACAATCACACAAATGAAGCCTGATCTCTTCCCCAAGAGTAATCTAATACTGCAAAATAAATGCTGGGACCACAAAGGATCTTCAGAGTTTCCAGGAGTTGTTTTTGTCTCAGGCTTCTCAATTCAGTGTCCTTGCTTCCCTCTTCACCTTGCCAGAGAAATCATTCAGAGGATGATTGCTCAGACTATTACAAGAGCAGAGGCACCAAAACCATGATTTGGGTGAGCCTGAGTGTTGACACTAAATAATAGCTCTCCAGACAGGCTCTCTTCAGCCACACCTTCTCCCATGGAAGGCCTGTACATTTGGCTTTGACTATTTCAGATCTGCCTCTGTGCATCCTCCAGCCTTCACAGCCTCCACACAGCTGGAAGGCTCAGTCCCAGGAGAGTCAGAACGCTGGCATACAGCTCCCTGCTTCACAGGGGCTTAACCAGCACCTGCTTTCAGAGTCCAAATGTTTACCCACAGTTGAGTTCTATGTAGCAGAGTTATCTCCGGGTTCTTTTAAGAAGTGGTCCAAGAGGGTAACACTTGACTGTTTGAAAAGCTGTGGGGTTAGAAGTCTGACTCAGCACAGGCAAAAGCAGATTTCAGCTTTGTCAGTCCAAGGGGGCAGGACCCAGTTCTCAGAAGTTTTCCTAAATTTTGCAGCCATGAAAGGCAGGAAAGCATTTACCAAAATCATCTCGTATAAGCTCTGCCTCCATTCAGCAACAAATGCAAAATGTACTGCGCCATGCTTCAGCAAGACAAACCCCCTGAGCTCTACAGGTATAAATGACTTTGCTTCAAACTGGCTTCTCGGATTGCAGATAGCAACTTCTATTCATGGAGAAAAAACAATGGCAATATTTCTTTTTAGCAAGTAAACAAATTCTTAGCACATACAGGAAGGTCCGGTACCTTCATTCTTCCCATTTTATTGTATGTTTGTATGTTTCTTTCTGCCAGTAAAGCACTGTGAAGAGAAGATGGTTGTAATCAGATCATTGGCTAAAACAACTGATCAATAGCAACTTCATATGCTGCAAAGAGCCTTTAATGGCTCTTAATCCCCATTAGGTTGATCTGGAGGAAGTTGAAGGGGAAACTGCATCACATTTCAACCATTTATAGCAGCATCCTGGTACTTGAGCAGCTTTCAGGGAATGGGAGCATTTGTTCTGAGGTGCTCTGGGACAGTCATCAATAGGATAGGAAACTATTGCATCATTATTATTCAGGAAATGCTCTGGGGACTCTCCAGGGAGTTGACTCCAAGGGTTATAATTTTTTAACAGGAGCCTATGTTGGGTCAACCAGCAAAGAAGTACCATGTGAAGATTTTCTACCATTGGTAATAAAACATGTTTTGGGATTTATTTGACACTAGGTATAAAATCAAAAAGGCTAGTTTTAGTTATGTAAGCCACCATACTGTCTTTAGGAACATCTTCCAAATCATTATTCATCTTCCTGACATGTTACAATGCAGCCACGTGATGACAGAAGTTTCAACATGTTCTTGGTTTGCTTCCTCACTAAAGCAAATGAGAAGTTCACACCACACTCTACAGTACGCCCCTAAGTGGTTTGAGAACATTTTCTTGTGTCTCCCATGTCACTCCTCTATGCTGAAACAAATCTACATGTATGCCTTTTCAGCCTACACATTTTGTTTTGCAAAGAGAAAGGACCAACACTAGGAATAAGGACCTAAAACGTGTACCACTCATTTCATAGCTACTAGGCATTATCACAAGATTCCACAGGAATTCGTAATGAATTCAGTGGTTAGTTTACCTGGTGATGTATCTTGCCTTTACTGACTTTGAGAAACATAAAGCCTTTGAAAACCAAATTAAGTTGCAAGCTGCTTAACCTGAGCAGCATGCTGTGGACAATAGCCCTCGGGAACGATCGGTTTTGATTCCAATTGCATTCAGTGAGGTAAGTGAGGAAAGCTAGATAAGCTTGTCAGGGCTGTGGCTGAAATATAAGGTGAAAGAAACTGTGCTCCCCAGGTCAGGGATCTGTGCATCTCTTTCCCCTGTGCATACTTGGTAGGTATTGAAAGAAATTCAATGAAGCCTATTTCACTGATGAAATCTAGAGCTGTATGAACTGCAGTTTCTCTTTACCAAGACAATTTTTAGCAGCAAGTGGACTCTTGGAATGTCTGTGACTCTGGGGTAAGTCTAGTGTTAAATGACATCTTTTATAAAATGGCACCTCTGCTGCAGGTATGTTGAGTATTGCTTTAAAATGACAGCATTGAAATAGCAGCCAACTCTTGTGTTCTCAGAGGTCCTAATTTTTGCTTCAGTGTCTAGAAGTGTGCAGAAAACAAAGAGGTAGCTCTGCATCAGTGCAATTCTGCTGGCACTACTGCAGGAAAACACAGCTCATCGAGCTTACCTTAACTATCATCTAGCCTCAAGAGGCCCCAGCACATTCTTGTGAATTGATTTTGCAGCTGGAAGTATATTTCCCTTTGCGACTCCAACCACCTCAGAGATGTCATCAGACAAGTATCAGCTTTGAGAAGAACATATGTACTTCTTGTTTTTTTAACAATTCTTAGAAAAGGGCCCAAAACCAGAGAGGATAGGCAGTTCTGTTCTTAATTTTAGGCACAAAGATATTAAATCAGTCTGTGGTATCAAGGGATTAGTATGGTCTCTTAGTAAAATTTGGCTATCATATAATGTTTTTCAGAGCAATTACACATCCACTGCTCTAGAGCAGCTCTTGGGAGGTCATCCTGTTATTCCTCTGCACTTTCCATTGAAGTCCCCTATCAAAGCCTTATGAAGTCAATGGAAAAGCTTTTCAGTAGACACTGGCTGTAACACTGGCTGTAACATAGATAAGAGGCACCTCTTTGATGAGCAGACTGGGTTTCTTTGCCTTTCTTTGCCATCATCCTGAAAAATCAGAGGTTCAGAAACTGAGAATCTCAGTGCTCCTAATGCTTATACTGGCAGTTTTACCAAAAAGACTAAATATAGAATTTTGTTGAACTGAGCTTATTTCTAAGGCTCCTTGTGTGTCATTTAAGCTTCTGATGGCTAAATAACAGCTGCAGTAATATGAAGAGATTATAGAAAAGCACCAGACACTGGAACCAAAGAGGTTATCCCATGGTGTTTTTTGTGCAGCTTGTTTCATATCTGCCTCATGAAGTCCTCTGCCTTCCTAAAATAATATGTAATTAGCATTCAAGACACATGTTTTATACTAGCAAATGCGAATAAATCATAGCAGAATTCTTTAAGAATGCTGATTTTTTTTTTCGTGGTTTTCTATTTTGAATGACATCTGCTTTGTGAGACACTTAGGAATCTGGAAGGAGGTTTGCAGAGGAGAATGAAATCATCTCTCTGATCCTTCTGTATTCTATCAGCTTCAAAATAAATACTTGTACTTGCCTTCCTGCAAAAATCAGTACAATGCCAACTCACTTTTTGACAGTTTTATATAACACCTTGCTTTGTGGAAATATTTTGAAGTTTATTTTGGTGTTTTATTTCAATTAGTCCAATCAAAACATTTAAGCATTTTAATAAACATGACTGAATAAAACCACACATCTGTCAGAAAACACCGATGATCCACTGAGCTTTACATACCAGGAGTTGAAGACAGCTAATAGAATAATTCTCTACACATAAAAAACAAACAAACAAACCCCTTTTTTAGATAGATTATTTATTTCCAATTGTTTCAGCTCTTCATATTAGGGATAAAAAAACCCTCCTTATCTGTGTGGCAGTCTGAAAGGACTTTATTTGTTTAAATTACATCCTCTGCAGTAAGTGTGTATGGAAGTGGTGGCTGGGGTCTGTTATAGTGTAAAGATGTATGAAGACACAAACTTTAATCTTCTAGGCTCATCTTGGACTGCTGAGGGTAAGACCTGGCTCTCAAATTTCAGCTCGAGTTTGCAGCGATGCCTGCGGCTCTTCAGAGGCTGAGACCAGGGAGATGAGCTACCTGCCCACAGGTGGTGGGCACTGGTGAGCATTTGTGTGGCATTGGAGGTGAGGAGGTGAGGTGAGGTCTGGAAAGAGGTCTCCTGGATCTCATTGGAATTTTCACAAAGTCCCAACACTACCCCAGTGGTATGACCAAAGCTGGTGATGCATGGCATCCCGTGGCAGCTCTGAGGGAAGTGCCAGGGGCAGCAGTGGGCCACAAAGGTGCCTTTGCTGGCCTGATCTGATGTCCAGGGAGTTTTGACACTTACTGGGGGCTTCGATGTGGGACACTGTGGAGGCTTATCTGGCCCTCATGCTAGAAGTCCCATTGTTCTTCTACATGGGCACCTACAGCATTGCCAGAGGAGGTCTGAATCATGCCAAGAGTGATTGTGGGGCTCTGGAATGAAGGTCAAGGATATAGACATTCTTTGGTGTCTCCTTGGACCTGCTAGAGAAGGAGAAGCCAGGAAAGATTACATGGATTCCACAATTCTGTGCATTAACTAATGTTTGCACAGTTGGGGTTGAAAATAAGGATTTGAATTTTAGGACCCTGGTGTCTTCAAAAACTGACGGAAAAAGACAGGGCACCTGACGATGTAGGGAATCTTTGCCAACAATCTGGCCAATCTGGTAAGAGTTTTATACTGGGAGCGATGAGGGTCATGATGACATTGTCCACTGGAAGAGATGGACTGGTTTGATAATCAAAGTGTGCAAAGAGATGTGGAAATCTAATCATGAAGTCAGGGCAGAAGGGAACGCAGCTCAAGTACATGCACACAGGGAAGGAAGTACCTACAGGATATGGAAGAAATTCTCTTAGCATTTGGGGGAAAATCAGCATGAGTGAGTGCCTCTCAGTGCCTGTACACTAATACATGAAGGATATCCCTATCCTTCAAACAAACAGGAAGATTAAGAGGTCTGTGTGCAGGCATAGGATTTACAGGGTTGTACAGATCTCACTAGAATCATGGAGATGTGGTGAGACAGCTGACATGACTGGAACAATGCACTGGCTGAATAAAGGCTCTTTGGGAAGGATAGTGAAGAGTGGAGGTGTTCTGTACATGAGAGAGGAACAGGGATCCATGAAACTGGCTTGGGATGGGGGAGGAGGCAGCTGAGACCTTATGGATCTAGATTAGAGGGCAAAACCACATGAGCAACCTTCTCACAGCTGTTTGTTACAGAACCATGATCAGTAAGTACTATGTGAGTCTTCTCTAGAAAAGTGCTTCACATTTGCAGGCACTGGTACTCACGGGACAATAACCAACTCCGTGTCTTCCAGAGGGGTAATACAGCAGGGCAGAAGCAATCCAGAAGGTTTCAATGATGGTGAGTGAAAGGACCAAACAAGACAAAACCGGGCTATTCTCGGTGATATCCAGTGAAAAGATAAGAGGCAACCAAGCACAAATTTAAATACAGAAAGCAGACTTGGTTTTTTGCTACAAGAGTGGTCCACAAGTAGCACAGGTTGTCCAGGCAAGTTGTCAAGTCTTCATGGTTGGAGATATCCAAAATCCCTCTTTTCCAAGTTCTAAGCAACCTGGTCTAGCTGACCCTGCTTTGAGCAGGGGGCTGGATTAGAAAGTCCCCAGCGGTGCTGCGTGACCTCACTGTGTGATTCTCTGGGTCATTAGTGTGGGGGCCAGGGGGCAATTTTTGTCTTTTGGGAGGAAGTGTCACAGGGACCAGAGCTTTACCATAGTCACACCTAAACTGACAGACCCAGGAGCTCCTCTGGGATCCCAGTTCTGTGTACATATCCTGGCACTGGCTTGGGTTAGGGAATGCTCCTGCATCCTCCTTGATTTCTGCTGGAAGGGAGCCACACTGCAGCACACATTAGTGTGAACCTTTGTGCACTAATGATCTCATTTTCCTTCTAAACCAGGAAGGTTTTCAGGGAATCTTGCTTTTCTTACCCAGTTCCTTGAAATTCCCAGCTGGAGGGCAGAAAGCAAAAATTCCTATGCAGTTCTGTTTCATCCCACAGAGGAATTGACAAGGCTGAGAGTCTAAGATGAGTCCAACACAGACAGAAGAGCACCAGACTGAAGTACACACAGCAACCAGAAAACTGACAAGCTGTTGCATTTTGTAGCAGATGCAGCTCTAACAGGGTATGTGGCTTCATTCCTAGATATAATGAGTTGCAAATGCATACTAGGAATGCTGTTTTTGTTCAAAAAATATCTCCTCAGTTAATATACGATATGTGCACTGGATGAATTTGTGCTTCTATTCCCATAAAGCAGTGAGAGATCACAGAGAGGAGCTGTCACACTTTACTGGGCTGATACTGATTGTTTTGGCTGTTCATATCATTGCTGTCTATTTCTCTTCTGAACAATACAGTTAAAAAGCTAATGCTCAGAAATCAAATTAAAGGATGTTTCTTCTACCACAAGAAGTACAGTTCCAGGCTGTTTAAAGGGATGGATATATTCTGCCTGAAGTTCAGGCTGGTAGGATGTACTCACACTTTCTGTGCAGAAGTCTGAAGATTAAGTCACGTATGCACCAAAATGCAGATGAGTTGTTGTGCAGATCAGATCAGGTGTGTCTCTTCTGTGTACTTGAGCAAGGAAGCAGAAAGCAGAGGGAACAGTGGCCACACATATTGGGAGGTTCAGAATGGATTAAATGTCATCAAGAGGGTGTATAGAGAGAAAAAAATCTTCCTTCAAGACAACACAAAGGCAAAAATGGATGATCAGGTACAAAAGAGGTAACAAGATAAGGCAAATTCACTAACTTAATATGAACATGGTATCAGGGCAAATAAACAGCACACTCGGGCAGATACCCAAGCACGTATGTAATTCTGTCAACTTCATTTTACATCACTAAGATATTAATGACAAGCTTCACAAACATCAAAGACAAGATGTTCAAGGTAAAGTAAGTTTCTGATCTGGAATACAATGAAATATGAAGGAAGAATTTCAACCAGAAACAATGTTGGTTGAGAAGGATATCTGTGACTTTAAGTATGTACACACTGGATTCAAAATCAAGGAGGTAATAAAATAGAAAAATAACAAATTAAGAAAAGTTAATTCCTTTTTTTTCCTTCAGTTTGAAGGTCCAAGAAGTTCACATGCTAAGCAGCAGTGCCCACTACATTACAAGCCTTGTTCTCAGCTGCAACTTCCATCTCAATGAATAGGAAAATAATTTGAGGCAGAAGCATTACAGGGAGACAAGCCTGTGATCGTAAACTTGTTTTCAATGTTGCCATTAGTGTTCAAATATTGAATTTTTTATTAGCTTTTGTAAGCTGGTAATGACAGAATTAGGCTTGCAGTCTTTGACATAGGATGTCATTTTTCTGCTGCCACAACAAATCTCAGAATCATGTGCCTGTTGAAGGTGCTGAAAGGATCAAAGTGAGTGCAACTTCCTTGTCAGAAGCAACTCTTAAATCAGCTTCTTAAGGATATTCCTCCTACTGTGCCCTTTATTTCAACTATATTTTGCATTTAATACTGCCAGCTGGCCCATTTTGGAGCTTGCTATTGGACTCTGAATCAGATTAAGTGGTCTATCCAGTATAAATAAGAAAGATGGAAGAGGAATAAACTAGGTAAGTATTTAAATTCATGGTCTAGGGCTACTGATACTGCAAAGAATGAAACCAACTGTGGTTTTCTACCTAAAGTTCCTGCTGAATCTGAGAGAGGGAAAGAAATAAGGGGATTACAGAAGAGAATTTTTTTTTAACTTGGAAAACAGCTATTAAGAAGATTGAAAAAAAACCCAACAAACCAAACCACTGTACTACTGGGAAGTTTGCAAGGCGAAGAACTCAGAATTATGAAATGCCTCAAACCATGTCTATAGATAGCCTACAACCTGCACAGGCACATATACATTATCAGAGTATATTTGGTTGTATGACTTTATACAATAAACACAGCATGTTCATCTGCAGTACTCCTGCCTTGTGCAATTTACTGGGCAGATCATGTCCTAAGGATGTATCAAAGTAAAGTGGGCAGTCGTTTGAAGGACTCCCATCTCTGGCTGCTTTCTGAGAACAGGATGTACTATATGAAACAGGATGAAAATTTCCAGAAGAGAAACTATCTTCCTGATTAAGTCCCTGGACTATCATCTTGATCTCTGATTTTTTTTCTCTGTCTAAATCATAGTTCTTCTGTGTGATACTGATCATAGCATTTGTGCAAACTCTTTCTCTGTGATCACTCCTGTTTCATTTTCTGAGTGTCCAGTCTGAAACAGCTGGAGTATTGAACTCATAATTGCAAAAGTTTGATGTGAACTGTGCCCTGAACACATAAAAGGCAGCAGAGTGCACAGAAAAAACTAGGCTCTATTCTTGAAAAGTAGCCTCTAAAAAATGAACCGATATAGGGCAATTTTGGCTTTAGTGTCAGTGACTTTGTTCCCAATTTGTAAACCTGAGACACCATCCTATTACCTGGATGATGTGTTGTATAAGTAAATTCATTAATATCTACAAAGAAGACACAGATAACAGAATCAGATTAAAGACCCAGAAAAAGGAATATATTTGTACTCAGTGCAGCTTTTGGATATTAAGCATTAAATGACACATGGGACCACTCACAAAAGAATTAATAAAAAACTGTTGTGGATCATGTGGATTAAAGTTTTATTGCAGTGTATGAACACAGTTGGCAGATACAAGACTGGATCCTTTAACTGGGTATTTCCTGGCTATGAAGCTTCACCAGTCTTTCCAGTCTTTTTGTTTTGTTCAGAGATATTTGTATACTTGTAAATTTCTGAAATTTCTACATGGACAGTTAAGAGCCAGCAATATCAATCCCCACTACATGGATAAGGAACTGATCTAGGCCATGGTAATCTAGATAGAGAAAAAAGATATAAATAATTTGGAAAATTCTAAATTTTTTTGCAGTAAATAAAATTCACAGATTACTCAGGTTAAGGAGACATCTAGAGAAGAATTAATTTTAAATTCTCAAATGTCAGTTACAGAAAACATGCCCTGGGCATGCACAGTTTTGTAGGAGACTATGACTATTCTTTTTTCATAGTGCCCTTATTAGGTCTTTCATATCTGAAGAAATGCAAGTCATGACACAAAGGTTTGAACCATTGTATAGTTCAGAAAAAGTATTCCAAAGGAAAAAAGAGCTCCAACTAATATTATTCATCTGCTCTGTTCTATTTGCTTCTCCCTGAAGTCAAGTCAGAGCTTAATTTCAAAGCCTTTGATAGACTACAACAAAATTTATTCTTAAAACAAGTCTCATTTTTGGCTGCCCTTGGCCACTTTTGAATTTTCTTGGGAGAAATGGCACGTTCATATGCATGGGAACAGAGGCTCAGCAGATGTCTCAGCAGATACAGATCTGAAGTGCATGTTCCTTCACAAGGCATGCAAAATGCTCTATTTTTTATGAACTACCTAAACTTAGTGTATCTGCATGTGTGCTGCATCATTACCATTTTTGTTAAAAGCAAATGTATTTGAAAGTCTGTAGCTGAAGTGTGCCATGAGATAAAATGTGGACTTTGGGAATGGCATGATAATTACACAGCAACAAGCTGAATATCAGAGTGATGAGCACTGTTTTATTACTTCAGGACTGAAGAAATCAGGCAAAAATGAGACAGGCTACCTAACCCCACCTGAGAGCACTCAGAACAAATCTGTTTATGTTTGGCCCTCGGGTAATATCACAGTATCTGGGGAAAGGCTTCTGAGCTGTGATATAAATAAATAAACTGTGGACAAGATCAATTTTTCTCCAACTGAAAAATAACTCTCACCAAAAGGGCAACAAATATCTGTTTCAGAGTTTCTTACAGTCCTTCCCATTAGACTAAAACCCATATTTGATTAATAGAAAGTAAGTAAATAAATAAATCTATATTCTTGATATGACTGCAATTTTTCTCTCTTTTTTTTTTTTTTTTTTGGCCTCACATGTATCTACACCTGATTATTTTCTTTACAGAGCTTTTCACTTGATGTTCTGTTTTCTCTGCTGAAGTTCAGGCATATGCAATACCTGTTTCATTAGTGTCACTTGGCTTTTCATTAGACAAAGAAAATGAGCCTCTAAAGGATTCAACGAAGAGACCAATAAAGATATATTACTGTCACTTCACTCAATAAGAGCAGATGGGTATAATAGTAAGGCTGATACCAGTGCATTTGTAGAGAGATTCTTTCTTATCAGGCAGTTAATGAAATGAATTTCTATCATAGCATCTTTAAAATATAATACACTCACAACTGTCTTTAAAGACCTATTTTGAACCAAATATGTTATCTATCAAAATATTCATTAAAATTAGGTGCAGGCCTACAGGAAGAGACAGATTAAATCATTGAGGCATCTGGGCCTCTTATTCCTCTAATGTGACCTCATTATATCGTAATTTGTTATTGCAGAAATTTAATTTTCTGATGCCATGGAATTATTGAGGGTCTTCCCATTTCCAGCATTTTCACTCTACCTAATTGTAAACTTCAAGATCGTTTGATATTTGATACTGTTTGGCTCCAAGATTGGATAGGAAACCGATAGCCTGTAAATGAGGAAGCACTTAATGAGGAAAATGTGATGATATTTATTGACTGTATTCTAAAATAAGATAAAGAAATAGCAGTTTCACTTGAGATGCCCTCAACTTCTCCCTGACACATTTAATAACTCTGTTCAGAGCAGATGCTTCATTGCCTCGATATCAAGGAAAGAGGCAGATTGAAGAGAATAACCAAGGCCACGAGCCTACCCACCCTACTGCTGAGCAGTCACTGATCCCATGGGTATGAAGGAGAAATTACCTGACCTGAAAGCCTGGAAGCTGGACTTTGAATATCACAGGACCAATGTGACAAGCATTTCAGCTAAAAAATGCACCCATGTGACTTCTTCATGCACTTTCAGGGTTCTTCTTTGGAACAGCCTTCCCTGCCACTGAAATATACTGGAAAAACCAAATTTCTTTCCTGGCACTCTTGTAATCTTCCCCAGCTGAGGTATGACATTGGAAGACTTGAAATTTTCCAGGAATTCATGACCAAAGTTCTATCACCTACCAGTTCTTTATGGCAGAAAATCTCATGTAAACAATGTAACAACATTGCCCTAAGAGAAGGTTCTGTAAGTTTTGGATACTGCACAACAGTTGCATGCAGGACAAAAAACCAAAACACATGTTAATGCCCATAGCTCTGTATTCAAAGCTGTCACAAAACGGAGTAGAATAATGAGAAGGACATATCCTCAGTAAATGGTATTTCCATGTTCCTATAATTTCCCACACCAATCACAAAATGCACTTCGAGGGCTTAATGATCAAAATTGGTGCTTGATCACTCTGGGACAGCTTCTCCTGCTGCTCTGAAGTTTGAAAAAACCTTGTGCAAGTCCAAATTCTTCCAAAGGAGAATTTCCCTTTCAGGTTTAAAACCAAAATAACCTTAATTAAGCAATTAAAAAAAGATTTAAAAATCAGGTATGAGCAACTGAATCGAGTTCTCTACAAGTACAGTAGTATTAGGAATGCATTCAAATAGTATGCAGCTTTGTCATGTACTAATTTACACATATACTTGTGAAGGCTAAAATTAAAAATCTTAAAACAGTTCTAAATCAACAGAGAGTGGGTTAACATCAATATTCATGTGCAAAATTTGGCCAAGGTATTTAGCTTCATTTTCTATGGATATATCAACTTTTAATTTTTTAGTGAGTGAATGAAAATACCTTTGCAAGGATGTTTTCAATTACAAAGGAATTCACAATGCAGAGGTTATTACTTCATAACCTCAACACACCTCAAGAGGAATAATCATCTGGAATGCTCAGATATTTTAAATGAAAACAAAAAAATCTTTCATTTTTCATTTTGCAAGCGGATACAAGAATTCTAGGAGATGTCAAAAAAAAAAAAAAAAATCTCCCCAAAGTAGTTCTGAAGTGTGTTTAAGTAAAACCACTTTTCTTAATTATCTGGTTGCTCAATAATCTAATAGTTATTAATTTCAGTAAAACCATAAATATCACTTAAAACACAAACTCCATTTTTAATCAGTGAAAATGGCCATTTGTTGCAAAGGTTTCTTTGAGTAATAACTTCGCATTCTTATTAGTAATGTGGATTTATAGGAAAATCAAAACTATATTAATTATACCATATCCTTATTATGTATTAATAGACTCAGAAACCAAACATTTTGTGCCTTGCAGACTGAGGTGTAATACTTGAGGCTTTGCAGCAGCAGCCAATGTGGCACTTAGCTCTAATGCTCCTACTTTAGAGTATTGACTTGATGCCCCTGGGACCCATAAGCTCAAATCCAGCTGGGAATCCAGATATGTTGCACTGAGCTTCCAGAACAGTGTCTTGGGCTTTTTCACTTCTCACAGGGGGCCAAATTATGTCAATGGATGCAGTTTGTATTTTGACACATCAGTTTCTGAATGCAACATGTGTGTCACATGTCTATTCCAGGCAAGGCTAGAGAATTCTCATGCTTCAGTGGGAGAGAGGCCTGGGAAGATGCAGCCCCTCAAGGTCAGCAGTATGCAGCTCTTTAAACACAGGCATGCACAACCCTCACACAAAGCTGTGAGCTGAAGTAATATATCATCCTCAGAGCACAGGAACAGAACATACTGCTTCTTGCACTGCGTGCAAGGTATTTGCCCCACTGGAAAGCCTGGTTGCTTTGGCAGCTGGTGGGATCCGGTGTTTGGGTTATTTTCTGGGTATAAGCTGAGAGCAGAATGACTGATCAATTGCATCTCCATGACAGCAGCCTTTCTAGAGCAACGGCTTAAGTCAGATGCCAGACTTGTGACATTATTTGGTCATCGATGGTTTCTGTGACTTAACTGATTTTGCTGCTTTTTGAGCTATTTGTTGTGTGGTCCAAATTGTTTATTTTGAAGACTGCTAAAGATGACTGAAGCTGCCAGACAGATGAATTCCATTTATTGTGCATGTGAACCTTAACCATGCTGCTTTACACTGCCAAGGATTTCTGTACAGGAAGCTCCATCAAGAGACATTCCTCAAAAGGAGCTTTAAGGGAAAACCCTTTGACTAATATGGAAGAACAGAGAGAGCTCATAATAGAACCACTCCCATCTAGTTTGCCACCCAAGACTCACCCAAGACAATGGGCACCCACTGTGTCACTGTCTCTCCCTGCCGTATCTTTTCCATGTGTGTGGATATTGCCTGGACAGCCATGACCTTTGAGATCTCAAAGGAAAGAGAGGTCAAGGATATGACCCAGTCCTTCTCCTAAGCCCAGGAGACTTAAGAAAAGGCAGTGTCATTGCTGGAGTCTCTGGGAATTGCTCTGTGGGGCATGAGCTCATTGGAAACTTCCTCCTACCATGACCTAGGGTGGCCTCATTTACACGTGAGACCTAGCAATCCATGCTAAGGTAGAGGTTTCAGCTCTCTCCCTTACAAAGACCTAACCCAATAGCAAATCGGGGAGTGATGCCCCTGCAAAGAGAGCTAATGCCTCCCTGCCACAAAAGAAATGGCAGATCCTCATGCCTGGTGACTGCTCTTCGTCTGTTTTTAGCTTTTCTAAGTTCATTTTCTTGACTGCACCATCCTCATAAGTGTTTGCAGCTCAAGCTGTGTCATCTGAATATGTCATTAGTCACTGAATAGCTGAGTGAGGAACAGTCAGCTGGGGAGGATTCAGAACTGTATAGTACTGATCTCTGCCCTCTGAGGATTATAAGCATTTTTCTAAGTGCCTCTAATTTTAATCTCCCAAGCTGCGGCTTGTACAAAAATATATTCAATGGCCTCCTCTCTATTATAATATCTTTATATTAAGGATTTTCTCTTTCACCCCAGGAGGTCAGCTTTGTAGCAGACCATCTCATTTAAAATCTAGTGTAACAAGAGTGGCATTTTTCTGTGTAAAATTGGAAGTAACACAAGTGATAGATTCAGCTTTTGCCTCTGTCTGGTTACAAGTGTTGGAGATGGAAAAAATAATTTTGAAACACATTGTGGAAAGTTCAGATCTTTTCAGTTAGTGAAAGTAAGTAATTTACTTCTGTCTGTAAGTAATAATTATCTGTGTAGAAACCATAGTGATGGAGAAAGACAGCCCAGCAGGGTAAAAGGAGAAAAAGAAATCTTTGGATTTTCTGAAAGCATTCAAAAGGATCAGTAAGCAATCTTTCTGTACCTCCTTCCTGGCACCGTGCACACAGGATAAGAACACAATAGGGGAATAAATAAAAAATTCAATAAAATAAAGCACCTAACAAGTAGAGCATAGATGACTCTCTTGTGGTCAGGTAAGGCCAGTAGTTAAGAACAGGATCCAGCTTCAAGGAACAGGAAATGGGTATGCGGACAGAGTAAATGTTGGGTTTAATAGTGATCTCAGGAAAGTCAGATTGTTTTGGGCTGTTTCTGGGGCTTTGCAATGATCAGACTTTGTGACAATGTGAAAACATCAGGGCAGATGTGAATGAGTCAGACCAAAGGTTCAGAGGTATGGCTGAACTTTTGTCCTTATTCATTTCCACACTTCCCACCCAGCACACCACAAAGTGAAGGAACATTTTCATGGGCTTCCCTGTGGCTGCTGACCTACAGTTCCAGGTTGAGGAAGTTCAATGGCTCCTAGTGACCATGGGGACTACTCTCATGTCCTACAATAGATCACCACTGTGAAATTTCAACCAGGTCCATGGATGGCTTTTGGGAAGCGTATTTTTAGTAGAGGGCAATCACATCCTTCTCTTTTTTCCTTTTTTTCACCCTCTGCTCTGGTTTGTTTATTCAGCAACATACTCCTTTCAGACAGGCAGGAACTGCAGTTTCAGAGGCTGGAAAGACAGTAGAGACACCAGCCGTGAGCAGCAGCTCATGGGAAGACTTTCAGAAATAGAGCAAGTAACAGCACTTCCCAACTATATACTGACTATCTGATACTTTCCCCAGCGCTTCCTCACAAATGTATTATTTTTTCTTGTTGTGTCGTGAGCATTTTTTCTTCAGAAGACACTTATTTTTCAATAAATCATTAAGCTGCATTTACCCATCCTTAGGGCTTTCTGTCCAGTTCCTTAACCAAAACATCCTTCACACTGCCTGAGCTTCCTGCATGAATTGTTTCTGATCAGCAGTACAGCTTCATCTGCAGTCAGTGCCCTGAGCACTGTGCCTCCCCTACCAGCCGTTCCAGGCAGGAGTGAAAACACACCCTATCCGCCTATGATATCCTCTTTATTTCCTTGTTGCAGCCCTTTTCATTTCTCCCTGGCTGTTCTCTGACAGCTGCAACCCAGGCTCCAATCTGCTGCAGGTGGCTCTTTTTGCCCTTCAGGCTTTCTTCACCATTGTGATGCATTAATGAAGTAGAGCTCCCTGTCAGACTTCATCAGCAGTCTTGTGAAGGCAGAATGAAATCACTTCTATTGACCCACTGGCATATTTATAGGCTCCTTATTTTTGCTGAGTATGGCAGTTATCACCTTTCCATGCCCATGTTGTGTTTATTCAGCAGAAAGCTAAATCACATCTGTGCACAAGTGGAACATTAATCAGTAAACGTAAGCCACTCATAAAGACTGCTGAACCTACCTAATTACCAGAGCTGGGACAGCTCACAACACCTTCCCCTCACAGGGGTTCACAACCCCATCAATCCACAGGCCTCAAACACAGCCCAGCAAGCTCAGGGACTTTTTCTGCTCTCCTCTTGCTAGACAGTCCCCAGAAAGCAGCATTTTAAAGTTTTCCTAGGCTTGTTCCTGATAATTCTCTTTTCCCCTACAGAAACACCAACTAACCCACCTAAGGGCAATTTTTTTTTGGTTTTGTTGTTGGATTTGGGTGTTTTTCACTCCGTCTCTGTTTTCCCCTTTCTTATTACCAAAATCAGATACCCTCCATGTTATTGGGTTGGAGTTTGTCATTTAAGTTCATACTATATTACAAGATGAAGTTTAATACTACACCAATATGGTAATATTTTCATAATTATGCATAAACAGCAGGAGAATTTATTAAACTTTGTGTGAAAATGAGTTGTATGTTGTATGCCTGTGTATGATGGGAAAAAAGGTGCTGTCACACAAAGTTTGTATCATTTTTTGATGAAACTCCAAATTTGGCTGCCTAAGATTTCTCTATGGATAGATATACATTAGCTTCTAAAAACCTTTGACACAGTCTTGCTTATTTTGATGAAATTAGAAGCTCTCTAAGTTTCAGTTAAACATTTTATTTTCTGATTTTTTTATGAGCATTATCTAGAACAGATTAAATTGACTAACAAGTGGTAAATCTATGAAGCTTTAAAAAGGGAAGCATCAGCTTCTGGGGATATTTCCACGCAGTAACCTTTTCTTTGTCCAGTGTTATATTCAACAGTCAAGAGGAAAATCTTTGAGGTAGATTTTGCCAATCATATAAAAATCTATGGAGTAGTTAAAAAGAACAGATCAGTTTCAAAGAGAAAACTGGATTATTTTAGCAATATGCATTTTAACAAAACTAAATCTAAGAATCAGGATTATAGATGGTATTTATAAGAAAGAAAAGCAGTTAAGGAAAGGACTTTGGGGTCAGGACAACTAACACAATGCTTCATTGCAAGAGAGGATATGGCCCTTGGCTGAGGGATTAAGGGAATATCAGTTAAAAAGTGAGAGTGGTTTATACCACAGTGACATAATTAGCAAAATCCTCTAACTGGTAATGGCTTCTAAGTTTATCATATGTGAGAATGTAAAAGGAGAGCTCCAAGAACTATTTCATAGACAACCTTGATAACTGTAAGACACTGAAGTACTCTCTTTAGTGTATATTATTCAGAAGAAATATGATCATGTAATTTCTCAAAAAGAATGTAGATTTCAGATCTAATAAAATTATTTATCTAAGGACATGAAAATACGGCAAGAGGCTGAGCTTGGTCACTTCTGCTGAATCAATGCAGTATTGAAATAACATCTAAGATAATTTTAAAGTAAAGAAAAACAACAGTTGAGAAAAGTTATCTGGATTTGCATTGGTTTCTTTGCCACTTATTTAAACCAAGATAGCAAATCCTCCTAAAAGAGATACCACACTTCAGCTAAAAGTTATTGAATTTGATAGTGAAATAATTTTGTATAATTTTAGGTTAGATGATTTTATATCCAAGTAAGTAATAACTTAGATCCTTTGGGGGTAGCCTCTTCCTACTGAACAGTGATCTATCTTCATGTCCAGTAATGGGCCTCGCTTGAACTCTTGGAAACTTTACCCATGGCAAAATGGGTAATTAAAATTTTAGGGGCTTACCTGTATTATAAAAGGAAATTATTAGGCCTGGGAGGACATGGCTGAGAAATTCATATTCATATCATTAGAATACAAGTCAGTAGGGATCAGTTGCAAGAATCATGTAAATTGTACACAGTCAGAAATTCAAGAAACTCAAATGTAGGATATTGAAATAATTATTTAATGGATATGCAGTCTTCTTTAATTTACCTGACAGTTTTAAAGAAATCCATGGTTCTAATTGTGGAGCTAGAAATGCAGAGAAATTCTGAACATCTTTATTATGTCTATATTGAGATGAACTCTTGGTTCTTTTCATCTGAAGGAATGCATGAGCTCTAGTCCTCATGAGCTCTTTCTGATTAACGTGTTGTCTTAGCCATATATTCATAGTTTGTTGCTTTTTCTGGAAAGTATCATTGAACTACAATCAGAAAATAGTAGATGCTCCATCTAAATCTCCCTTCCAAATACCCATTGCTAGGGATTTAATATTGATAGATTTATATGAGTTTACCACCATTAATGTTTATTTTACAGGTTTTATTTTGTTTATCCACAGGACAAAAGAGCAGTCTAGCCCTTGAATTACACTATTTCAAGTGATTTTTTAAACTTCAGTTCTGTAAAAAGCTTTTCTGTAAAAATATTTAGGTATTTCCTTGAGATAGAAATCCAAGATAAGCCTTTATTTGTGGCTTCTGAAATCTTTCAAATACAATAGCCTACTAAGTATGAATTAAAAAGACTTTATTATCTTATTGTGAGGACTAAGAATATTCCAAGAAAAGCCAAATGAAACTAGGAGATCTTCCTCTGGGATCTGAGTACTTAAAAGAAGCTCATTGTATATGAAGCATTGATTATGCTGTGTTGAAATAAAATGAAAAAATCAAACAATGCATATATTTTCTGTTGGGAAAGAGAACAGCTGTTTGCAAGTCGCCTGTGATCTCAACATCCGTGTCCTCTACATATAAGATACTTTGACTGCCTGCTCCCACTGGTGAGGGTCAATCGAGTAGTGGAACAGATACAACCTAAGATTGTCTATGTTCCCTTTCCTAGCAGATAGTAGAGGTGAGACTGAGTCTACACGAATGTGTATAGATACAACTGGATGGAATCAGAACCATGGAAACCCCTTTGCCATCATATTACTACACAATACAGTCACCAAAAAACCAGCAAAGACCTCTGTTTCATGATAAACTTTCCCAAAGGCAACATCAATTGCCCAAAGGCAACATCAAACAGCCTTCAAACAGTGAGGATGTCAGGGAGGCAGAGAAGGCTCCAAGTGAAGACAGCTATTTCTAGGAATCTTCATTTCTCCGTAGATTTAAGTATCATAGAACCATAGAATCATTAAGGTTGGGAAAAAACCTCTAAGACAATGAAATCCAGTTGTTAGCCCAGAATCACCATGTTCACCTCTAAGCATATTCCCAGATTCCACATCTACACAGTTCTAAACACTTCCAGTGACAGTGATTCCACCACTTCCTTGTGCAGCCTGTTCCAATGCCTGACCTCACATTCAGTAAAGAAATTTTTCCTAATATCAAATCTAAACCTCCCCTGGCCCAGCTTGAGGCCATTTACTCTTGTCCTATCATTGTTACCTGCAAGAAGAGACTGACCCCATCTGGCTGCAAACTACTTCCATTACGTTGTAGAGAGGGATAAGGCACCCTGTAAGACTGCTTTTTTTTTGCAGGCTAAACAACCCCAGCTCCCTCAGCTGCTCCTCATCACACTTGTCCTCCAGACCCTTCACCAGCTTCATGTCCTTTCTCTGGACATTCTCCAGCTCCTCAATGTATGTCTGTAGTGAGGGGCCCAAAACTGAAAACAGGATTTGAGGTGGAGGCTCACCTTGCTGAGTGCAGGTCTGAGTACAGCCCATGTATCCAGACATGCTACAGCTTGGGTGTTGGAAGTAATCCTTCCACTGCACACTTTCAGCAGAGGACCACTGAAGAGTTGCTGAGATCAGGCACTATTTCCTGATCTCACAATTCCCAGCTACCAAGAGAAGGGTGAGTGTCCATATGTACGTGCCCACATGAGCTCAAGTACTCTTTTGCCCTGCTGCCTCCCACATTCCAAGATGCTCTGGGAACAACGAGCTCAACAGCTCCCCTCTTCCCTGCATGGTTCAAGAGAACTGGAGTCTTGAAGGGTGTTTCCTTTGTCCTCATTTAATTGCTTTGTCTCTACCTTCTGTCTTTTAAAAATATGTCAGGGGAAAAAACCTTTAGTGAGGGCTCATAATTCTCAAGATCAGGTGACTGGATTTATCCTGTCAACACTCATTTTATCTTCAGCAAGACAAACATGCTGTTAGCAGTATCCTACATAGAGCTTGCATGGCCTCAGCTCGGAAGATCTGGTATTCCTGTTGCCCCAGTGACTGCTCTGCCCAATACATCCTGGTTGCTGTTGTAGGATACAGCACCTTATTATAGCTCAGCATCTTTCACAGACCCTTCCAAAACCCACACACTTTAACATTGCTGTTATCGATATACATACTTCCCATAACATCAGCTTTTCAAAGGGCAGCTTTTCCTCAATGCCATGTTGGCTGATCTACAGTTGTCCTACTTTTGAGGGTTAATGCCATATGAGGTATTTTGACTACAAGGGAAAAAGGATGGGGTTAGAAGGGAGGGAGGGAAGAAGAAGAAGAAGAAGAAGAAGAAGAAGAAGAAGAAGAAGAAGAAGAAGAAGAAGAAGAAGAAGAAAGAAGAGAGAATAATAGCAAAATTTGACAAATGCTTTTCTCAGCACTATGTCAAACATGTTTACAGAACTGCACAATTAATTTTAAAAAAACCTGCACTAGAGTCTCTAATTATTATTCCACACAGGGTGGAACAGTTCTTCATTATCCCTTTTTGAATTGATTGTGTACATCAAACAGTCAAGATATAAATAAAATATGCCTGCATGCATAATACCCTCACATTAAAGCAGAAGGCAATTAACCTATGATTTTTCATTAATTAAATTAAAATAGCCCTCTGAAAATGTCTCAAATCAAAACAAGTTCCTTACAGAGTACTTTTTTCTTGCTATGATGCATAGACCCTGCTTGGAAAATCATTGGTCCAATAAAATCACAATTTAATCAAAGTCTATTAATTTTCTGCTGTGGCTCTATTTTTCAAAGTGCTAATCCCAAATACAATATTGGTTTTATTTTTCAGTCTTTAAAATAATATTTACTAATGCTCGTTCACTATTTAACATATTGTTTACATTTTATTTTTGCTAGTTATATTGATGTGCTTTGCAGAATTACTGTACCAATTGATCTGATCAGAAATTTGGCAAATAAGTCTTAAAGAGAGGGTCACTGCTCTCCTCTTAAAATTTATATAGACAATAATAAACTCAGTTAGTGTAAGGTTTTGTGAGTGCTTTATGGTTATCTCCAGTTAACTGAGCTTAGTTTATTTTGCCACAGAAAGGTAAGAGTCAGTCTGCTTTTTGCCCCATACACAAACATATTCCTTTTTAAGCATTCTATTCAGATAGATTGGGTTACACTAAAGACACTTTCAGATGTCTATTTGCTTTGTGGATTGTAAGCATACATGACTGAAAAACAAAGGGAAGACATACTTCAGCCAAGAATACACACTGGATGACAACAAAATGTCTATTGCAAAATTGCTGCTTCTAAGATATGTCCACTTCCATTCGCCAGATATAATGATGCCTGAAGAGGCTACCTAGAACAGAGGCTAGACAGTGTTAAAGGAATAAAGTAGGTATGTATTAAAAAGGCCTTCAAAGGATACATCTTGGGCAGTGTAAGAGCTCAGCGTGGCTCCACCCAAGATGGACAGGGATGTCACAAGTTTTCACACTTTTATAAGTTTTGGTCTATTTACATATTGAGGTTAATCGTCCAATTACAGCTTCAGGTTATGAAGTCCCATCCCCTCAGATTGCTCTCCTCAATTCACTGTTGTTTATACTTTTTAAGTCCAAAGGTTCAATGGTGTCCTTGGTTCTCAGGCTGGAAAATGATTGTTTTGTCTAACTAAACCGTGAAGAGAATTTGCTAACACTTTATATGAATTCCAGAGTTCTATACTAATGCAGTACAGAATCTGGAAAATATGAAAGCTAAAACTTAAGGCATCAATAAGGGACAACAACAAAGGTCACAGATCTCAATGGAAAACCTGACTGAGCTTGGTTTTGTGAGGGATTTTTGGTGTTTCTTTGTGAAACCTGAGGACAGAGAATTTTAGATACCACCAGTTATTTATAAAGCTTTGATAATAAGAAGCCACAAAATAAACCGCCTCTTTCTTGCCTTGTAAAACTACATTTTCACACTCTAGAAGTGTTGAATTATGTGTCTGTCTTATAAGGGGGAAAAGAGAAGTTCAAGTACAGAATATATGAACAGTGGAGCTTCAGCAACAGTGTGTTCCCTTTAAGTCAGAAGTCACTTAGGGCTTCTTAAGAACTCTGTAAATTTTGAATTTACGAGATTTTGGCTGTTTAATAAGCATAAAAATGACTTGCTACAGTGGCAACATTAAAAACCAGCCTTTGGAATGACAATTTCTTTAGTACAGATCGTACACGCCAAGGTAGCAGAAGCAGGAAAATGTCATGTTCCCTTTCTTATGTGTTGCTGAGAGCCCGGAGCCTATGGATGAAAAAAGAGACCAGGGAGCATCTGCTGTAGGGAGGGAACACATTCCACATTCCAGCAAAATCCAGCACACATGTATTGACAGCACACATGTGGAAAGTTGTATACTTAATCACAAAAACATGAGGACAGATATTTTGTCACTTCTGCACTTTCAAATATCATGAAGTGGAGTGTTTGCCAGAGGGAAGGGAATCATCTTGGTTCTTATTCCTTTGTCCAGAAAACATGGACTAGATTGACCTCATCCAAATGCTGTGAGAAAGCACATATTAGATTCAAATTCTACAACGATGAGTTAGTAAAGACCAGCAGAGCAGATCCTTCTGAGTCACAAGTCCTCAGGTTAGACTTGATGCCAGACTCTTTTCAGTCTTTCACAGACCATGCAAGCCTCAATATTTTCACTTTCTACTAGGGAGAATCACAAATTGCCCAGAGCCTTCAGCACTGTTTTCTCTTCCTCCACTTCTTAGCTTTTGGAAGGTAATACCCAGCCAGTTCTTTTCTTTACTGGTCTAATTCCATTCACACGTTGGTAGCTCAACAGCTCATTCATATATATTTTTGTGTTCAGCATTTGTGGTGTGTCTCTGGAAGGAGTTAAGCTTAAACGGCCAAGGTCCCCTAATCCTGGTCAAAGCAGACAAATAAAAGGATGAAATAAGTCAGGCCTATCTTTCCTGACAACAGTACAGAAATTCTTTGCACTTTATGTGTTTGCTATTTGAGATTTCATAATTTCATGAGAAATAACATTCAGAAATTTCACAGGAAGAACTGAAGTTTCAGCTACCGATGTTCTTCTAAGATGCTCCAAATGATTAGCAACCAAATTAAACTCAAAATAATGCTGCTTCATGTGTATTAGCTTTGAAGATTACTTCTATCTCAGACCTGAAAAAGGGTTTATAGCCATAAAATCTTGCCTGTTTTTTCCAACTATATGACTTGTCCTAATAATAGATCTTACTTCCCCCACAAATCTTAAATAAATAATCATTCATTATTTTATAAGAGTACAATTGACATATGATTTTCTATTTAAACCCATTTCCTTCAATAAGCAAGAAAATAAATACAAACTCTCACCAGGTTACAGTAGAGACCCAGTTGGAAAATTAATTATTCCACCCTCATGTCTAAAAAAGCTAGCCTATTCCTAAGATTGAATTCTTGCACCATTTTAAAAATTAAATGTAAAAATAAAAACAATGATTTAAGAAGCATAAGGTGTTAGAAGTTGGCCAGAAAACCCTACAATGCACTGCCTTCTTTTTGTAGGAGGTATTCTGTCTCCTCCTTCAAAAGTTCCACAAGTTCATCTTTCTCACGGAATATAGCTTTCAGCTCCTGAGCCATCTTTGTAATTTCATTCCTAACAAGTAAGTTGAGTTATTTCCTTCATCCTAATGTTATCTGTTTGTGTTCTTCAGCAATATGAGCCCACAGTGTCCTAGCCCCAGTGCCAGAGAGGAGCTACAGATCTGCTGCAGGCCTTTGGCTGATGCTTTCATGCTTGGGAACTGGTCATTCCTACAGAACATTAAAAATGGTGACGTACCTCCATTCCTCAGTCAAAATGCACATGGTATTCAGAGCAGATTACATTACAGCTGCCACCCTTTGTGGGGGAAAGAAAAAAGATGACATTACAGAGTATTTTTTTTCTTCAGCCAGATAGAGTCAACTTACAGCCTCATCTTCATCTCCGTACCTATACTACAAATATGATTAGGCCTGGAAAATATCCCCTGTGAATCAAGGGCTGAGCTTACTGAACTTCTGAGGGATTTGGGAAGAAAATGTTTTTTGTGTTTATAAATTCTAGGAATTATTTTTTAACCTAGACAGGAAAGATTCAAATGAGGACAGAATGGAAAGGTATATGCTGCCATTACAGATCATCCTTAAGAAAAATCAAAAGAAACAAAACCAAACCCAACAGCAACTTTTAAGCAGGACATGGAATGGGTTAGCATTTTTCTTTCAGTTACCTGTAATTTGCATTTCACTTCCTGTAACACTTTCTTCCTCCCATCAGTTGTTTTTCTTCTCTTGATCTACTCTTTCCCTTAAAGAAGCCAACTTGAAAAATTGTGTTTGATACAAGTTAGTGATATGTAAGTATCTTTTAGGAGTGAGGCTAAGCAGTTGAAGGCCAGTGCCTCAGACATCATAGGTGGAAATAAAAGAGTGTGTTACTCTTGTTTAAAAAAAAATTGAGCTATTGGCTTTATTCCAAGCATGTGAAGACTTTTGTGCTTTTCATGAACTAGCAGGGAAAGAACCCTATAAATTACGCCAAGATATAGGCAATTTTCCCACTCTTCTCCTCATTGCTCCAAGAAAAAAGGCCTTGTAAAAATACATTGTGATCCAAATGCACATGGGGTAATTCTTTCTGGCTTCAAAATATGCCCTCACCAGAGCCCCAGAGGACTTGTATAAATACAGAAAGTAGAATTGGCAACAACTGTGGTGTCATAGGCTATCACATGGATTCCAATGATTATCACCTAAACAGACAAAAGGTCTGTTTAGAACTTTAGAAGGTAGGGAGACTGCCTGACATTTTGCCTTAACAGAGCCATGACAGCAGCTTTGCCCAGAGAAACCCCAGTGCATTGAGCAGCCAGGGTAGGCAGACAAATCACATGCAAAAGCACTACTGGCCCAAGTTCTTCTTTTTTATGTCACAGCTTAGGATACTTCAAGATGAACTAAACATTTTAGCAAGTTTATGAATTGCAGATATCTAACTGCACTGCATTTCTTACATTATTTCATAGGCTGGAAAGAAACAAGGAATATCACATAGACTGAGGACACTGGTTACACAGTATTTCCTCAGGTAGGAATCTGAAGATATGCCATAAAACTCCTGCTGTTTTTCCAAGGCCAATAGGAGCCAGGAAAATAGCCACCTTAAACAGCTGCTACCATAAATCATTTCTGTAAATGTGGTAGGGGAAAGCAACAACATAAACACCTATGCCTAAATATATTTGTTAGTTGTAAATGTATGTAAAAATTAAATGAAATTATGTGCTGGATTATCACAAAGGCACATCCAAAAGCTCCCCAGATCAAAAACTCACCCCAGCATGTAAGAAAGCCATGCATAATTTCAGCTCAATGACAAATTGCTGCCAACTGGACAGTTATTCATGTAAAATTTCCATCTAGAAGTGCTGGACTGGATTTACTATTAAAAAACAAATAATGTATCACTGGCATTTCTTCATGCTACCCTTATGTCATGATAAGGAGAAGAAAAACATGACAGATATGAAAGTGTTCTACTATGAATAGCCTGAACACAAGCTCTTGTCATCCTGCTACTTGTCAAGAGAGGAGAAAATAAGTAAACACTAATTTAAGTTAGTCTAAACCGCCTAAATAAAGAAGTAAATAGATACGATTCCAACAAACTGTGCATTTATTAGCTCTGTCATCTGAAATCAATGCATTATCTGCCTCTATAGTTTGAGAAAAGCAGAAGTATAGGATTACAAATTACAAATTCAGCTCATGTAATGAAACAGATATATGGTGTCTTTCTCACAATGAAGGATCGTGGTGGAATTCGAAGCTGTTAAATGAGCTCAATTCTTGTCTCACACTCTAAGGACACACCTCTAGTCTTTGTTCAGAGCAGGTCTCTTGGAATATTTGAGCGCTGACTTCCATAGTCTAGTTTCTAGCCCTTGTTAGAGTGCAGTCAGGTTATGTTCTATGCATTTACACTGAAATGGAGAGTGGGGGGTCCAAGCACCACACATATATCAGCTATTGCTTTATGCAGCAGTGCACCAGTGTTATCAGCTGAGAGTACATAAATGAGGAGTAAGAGGCACAATTAGGTGCTGACAGTGGTGGAGTATCTCAATGTGGAGAGCTCTGCAGCTTATCCTAAACAAATGACTTTCATGCAAATAATATGGGAACTAAACTATTCTGGTCTAAGAAGCCACAGAATCACAATGCTGAGTTGGAAGGGACCCTCAAGGATCATCGAGTCCAGCTCCTGGCCCTGCTCAGCATCATACCCAAGAGTCACACACAATGAGAGCATTGCCCAAGACTTCTTGGACTCTGTCAGGCTGGTGCTGTGACCACTGCCCTGGGAAGCATGGTCAGCTTATGGATACAGTGGCACAGAGCTGAACCTGTACTCCAGGAAGAAAGGTAATTATTCATCTCTCAAACTGCTGCCATGACTTTAAAATCCGGAACTACAATGAGCATATCTAAAATCATTTAGATTACTCTGAGTGTGTAACATAATTTACAGTAAGTAGATTCTCTGGAAGTGAGTAATTTTGCATAGAGCTTCTGCACAAGAACCGTCACTGGAGTTCTAGGGAAGCAGGCAGCTGACAGCACACAATCCTCTTTGGCTGCAGCAAGGGACCAAGAGGGGAGGGACAAACTGCTGGGGGGGAAGAGACTGTGAAGCTGGAAAGCAAGCAGACTAGAAACTCTCTCTGTTGTGGCAGATCTGCTGTAGGACATTTCTAATCTTTGTCCCGAGCTAAGCTTTGCTGTCCCCATCACCTCTAGAGGTTTCCAGGTCTTTGCTGTGCTGGTGCAGGACTAAGCACAAATGTGGCCTAGCCTACCACCATGGCAGGTTTGAGTGGAGGAGAAACACTTGTTTTTAACAATCATGCTTGGTTTAACATCAGCTGTACCTAAGGGGCAAGATTACAAGCCTCAGTACTGAGGAGCACACAGGCAGATTCAGGCCCCAGGGTATCATGCATGCTCTATGACCTAAGCCTAAAACACATCCATAATGCAGTAGCTGCAAGGGTTTTTTCGGTCTATAACAAGAAGGGGGGCAGCTTTTGTGAAAAAACACTGGGCAGATAACAGCTCTCCCCCACTCCTTAGCTTTTTTGTACTGTTCTTTATTTTGCCTTGCATGTAAATATAATAAATCACAATCCAAGGCTCTGAAAATGTAAATGCCTGAAGGTATTTAAAGTGTACAGTCATTGCTTGTGCTACGGAGGCAGTGTAGGAGGGCTGTGCTCCCTATAGAGCCCTCCAGCACCTATGTGCTGATTCCCGTGGACAGTCAGGGCTTCGTTCCCCCTGTCCAGACAGGCACAAACAGTAGCCTTGTGTTCACAGAATACCTCCTCCACTCTGTTCTCTGACAGAGGAGCAGATAGTCTTCCAAGAAAGAGAATTAAATTGTTCCCTCTGCAATGGAAAGGTCCTTGGGCAGGAAGGCTGTCTCAGGCTCTTTGTTATAGCATATTTCAGCTTGGGGTTGTTGTTGGGTGAGAATGAACATGTCAGTCTGTCTCCATTGCCCTGTGAAAATCAGCTTCTCAGCTGACTGTACTTGATATGTTTAACCACAAAAAAGCATTATGTTCCAGAAACAGTGGGGTCTCCAGTTTGATTCAGGGCTTTTTTACTCTTTAACTGAATTTTCAGAAAACATCTCACCTCCCTGCAAAGGTGTGTATGCATGAGGGTTCCTCCTAGACCTTGAGGTACTCTTCTTGAGCTATTCTTCTTTACCTTTGCAGCAGAACTCTAAAAGGACATAGGAGGGCCAAGCTGGCAGCTGCAAGAACTGAAGGAAAAAGATTTTGTGGTAATTACCATATAAAAGTCTGGAGAGGAGCAAGTTTGTGCCCATTTGTGATGGACAGGAAAAGATGGAGCTTGAAGATGCTCTGCAGCAGAGATCTTTACCATATGGTTATAAGATTGGACTAGAGGAGTCTGTAGGCAGGCTCAGCCCAAAACCAAATGTACAAAATGGAAAGCACCTCAATATTTTCCAGAGTGACAGGACTAGGAAGGGATGTACCTGTGTGAGTGTGAGCAGGAGCAATAACTTTGGGAAGACACTTACAAAACAGGGATAACTGAGTTATGGAGAACATAGATCTGTGATTCACTGGCACAGACACTTGTAATAATGCTTATAGGAGGTAGATACAGAGTGAGGTAAAGGCAATCTGAAACACAAAATTAGGGAATCCTTATTAAAAAGATTAAATAAAACCAAGAGAGAAGAGAAAAAAACCACCATGAAAAGACACTATTTTGTAGGGTGATCACAGTTTGGAAAGAGTATTCACAAACCTAAGAACCACTGAACAAACATTTTCTGGGATCAGTCAAATTGTTAAGTTTTGATTATTTTTGTGAGGGAAAAGATCCTATTTTCTCCATGAGATATTAGCTCACATTACACAAATATGAGCTTGCTGACCAAGGTCTTTTTTTTCCTGATGAAACAGAATTCTCCAGAGAACAAAACACCATTTTCTGACTGGATCTTAATAATGCCTTCAGGATATTTCCCATGTTTACGTAGATTTTTCTACAGCAGCAACAACAAAATGCAACATATAACTTTTGGTCTTGCTGTGTTATAAATAATAAGTGCAAATTATACACATATAATTCCATACAACAGCAATTGTTTAAGGCTTTTGGGGAAAAAAAAAATACCCACAAAACCAAAAATAAAACAAGAAAAGCCTAGTTTCAAATGCCAGTAACTATTACTTCAGATATAAGCCACCTATGTTTAAACATTTCCTCACCACCCTGTGAAAATGCCGCAAGTTCCAGGTGAAACCAGGAGCTCCTGTTATGGATAATGGATTGCACTGCAGCCCAAGTTTAGGCAGAGAAGTAATGACCAGCATGAAATAGCAAATCATAATGAAAAGTATACTACTTTCACAGAAGAAAATATCCCAGTATGTGAAAATTAAAATTGTTTAAATGTAAGCAATAAATAAACCAACTTTATCGAGTGTTCAAAGTGCCAGGATAATGAAATTAAAGGATCGTTCACTAACCTGTCGGAGTCCATTCAAAAATTAAGAGTTTGGCAGAATGAAATTCCTCAATGACATATACACTTAAACATACTTCCTCAGCCCTGTTCCATTTAGTTCCTTATGACAAGGTCATATGTAAGATGTCTAGATTGCTTGGACTCAGTCAACAATAACTACTTTATTCTTGGCTATCATCCTTTAAAACTCATTTCTAATCTGGCATGTTCTCTTCATGAAATCCTTTATGGCCATCTGTTGAAATGAACTGAAGTATTTTCCAAGGATGTATATAATGCAGAAGAAACAGTTACAGTGCTAAGATCATAAATATCTGTAAAAAAGAGAAAGGCACATGAACGTGTGCATTAACTGGTGTGACTCTGGCTCCGATTCAGCCTGGAAAAGGACATTCAGAGGTGACAGGAGAGAATGGTAAGAGGAAAAAGTAAGGTACACAGCCAGGGCTACAGCTCCTTCATGGCAGAGTTCATGTATTATAAGAAGTGGAAAACAAAGTGTTGCTGCTTTTTCTTCTAATGCCCACTTTATACCAAGGACAAGCCTCCATCAAAGCAGTCTGTAAATTATTCTTTATTTTTTCTATATACCATTGCTCATTCTTCTCTCTGGAAAAGGAAACAACTCTGGGTTCACATGCTGTATACTTTTTTGAAAATATTTTGTAGTTTATGGTATTTAAAGGTGTTTTATGGTATTTAAAGTATTTTATGACTCATCATGTTGAATGTATAAAACGATTTTTAGCTACAACTCTCCTTCCCACGTTTTTTTGAACAAGCTGACTTACCTTTTAGATGCACTTAGCAAAAACATTATACTTTTGACAGATCCTCAGCAAGACAGCAAATTCAGAATGAAACCAGTGTAAGGCAGTCATACATTCTCATACTTGAAATTTATGCTCAACTAAGCAACTAACAGTATTAAATTTCTTCCAAATAGTTGGACATATTTAGCTGCTTCTTTTGTTTGAAAATAATTCACTGAAAGATCCAAAGCTTTGCAGATTTACTTGTCAATAAACATTAATTTGCAAATGGTTCATGGAAGCATTGTGCAGCCAATGGGCGGCTCACAATCTGTTTATTGCTCCTATTGCCTGGTAGCTGTTATCACTGCAACTGCTTTCTCATACAATGACTCCTAAAGAGCTTCAAAAGGCCACCAAACAGTTTAATTCAAATATCCATGCAAAGCCACATACCATGTTTGCTTCCTGCTAACACCCTTCTGAACACAGATCCACTCAGAAAATATTGATGGAGACAGGAGAGTTGTTTTTGAAGCATTTGCCTAAGGCCAAAAATTTCAGAAGTGACTAATTATTTTGGGTGCTACATTTTCAGTTCTTCCCAGATAGGCACCTGCAAGAGATCTGTGTATAGAGTGGTGAAAATCCACAATAATTCTGGGTCAGACTCTCTGAGAATGTCTCCAGGTGGACAGGCAAGAATTCAGGTGTTCAACATCCTTAGGCATTTTTGAAAATTGTAGTTTACTGTGAGGTTTTCCTTGTTGTATGTTTTTTAGTTTGTTATTTGGTTGGGTTTTTTTTCCCTAACAGAACTTGAGTGTTTTTTTCATAGACATCTTCTCTTGGTTTATAAGATTTCCATAAAGTGAGATTTTGGGATATCACCTTTCAGTTGTAATGAAATTCAGATAACATGTATCTGATTTTTTTTTCCTTGGGGACAGAAAATTTATGGTAAAAAGAAAAAGGAAAAGAGGAGAAAGGGGACTGTGCATATTAAATGACAGGGCAGACTCTCAAATGGCCATAGTTATAACATTTACATTTTTCAAGGTCATGTGTCAAATACAAATGAAATAATGAACCTTTGCTCGTCTGTGGTATCCCATGTCAAGCAACTTAGGCATCAGCATCAATACAACGTTTTTGATGAACTGCACTTCTGTGCCCTGCTGCTCTAACCTGGAAGTTAAAAAGGCAGCAATTAAGTTTTCTAAAAAGGAGTAGGAAAAACAGGAAAAAATGAGGCTAAGAGCTAGCAGTATTCTTAATTATGGAATAGTTATTTAATAGCAAAGCAAAAGAACTAAAAATGTGCAGACTGAAGGTAAATGGCATGGAACTGGGATGTTAATGAAAAGGTTGGATAGGCTGCAGCTATGAGACTCACGTCTGACCTATGAGACATTTCAAGAAAACAACAAGGTGGGAGTGTGGGGGGAAACATTAGAGGTGAAGGAGCTGTTATTTACAATCCTATGATAGAGTGCAATCCAAAAAAAAAAAAAAGCATCAAAGTTATTCTTTCAAGAGATACAGGACTGCATGAAAAAAACTCCCCAACTTGGATGATTTCTTTTATTCTAAACTATGTCACTTCAGTGAAATCATTGAGTTCCTTCAGGAAAGGCAACTTACAGTTAACTATCTACTGCAAAGGAGGGTGTATATTATAATCCAATTTAGGATATGTTATATTGTATCATTAGAGAAAAATTTTCACTTCATAAAGCTCAAAATGTCTTAATGGGTTTAAAACACATGCTTCTTTTCCTTTTCTCCCCTCTCAGCACTGCATAAAATGAAGCTATGGGTAATATTTCTGTTCCATGTGCCTTCCTGGGAAGTATATGTTACTGAAAATGAAATGGGTGACTCCAGAGTTGTATATGTTACAGTCATATTTTGAAACGAGTCATTTCAGGAAATGATTAAAATTTTCAGCCATTTCACAAAATGTCTGTTTTATTCAGTTATTCTGTGAAATAAGAGAAAGTTTCACACCTTTAATGAAGTTTGGGAAACAAGTAGGGAGGCACCATGTGAAATACCTGCTACCTTATGACATGAATTAACTTTAAAAGACAGAACATGAGGTTTTTATAATTTATTTACTTCTAAAGCCATATGGATGTCTACATTTATTTCTGAAATCTTCCAGTCTCACATGCCAGAACTGAACTTGTTTTCATAACTAAGGTAACTATAGTTATGAAAAATACATCAGTATTTTCTCCATTTTGCTTTCCAGTGTTTTCCTCCCTTTAAAGACCGTGCTCTACTGGAGCCCTGCCTTCAAAGCCAGCGCTGCCCAGGCTCCTTCCTGCTGGCCAGAGCAGCTGACAAGGGCAGAGGGCAGCACCTGGGGCAGGACTGTGCAGGAAGTGGTTGGCAAGGTGCCTTAAAAGTGAAGGACCAGTTAGCTCATGAGCATTGGTGGGTGGAGAACTTGGTGGATCTGGATGAGTTCATTCTGAGAGAGCTTGAGCTACAGGAATTGGTCTAACCTTTAGTTTAGTTTAGCAGTGCTTCCCACTTGATTGCCTAGCACTGCATCAGGCGTGGGGAGCAGTGTGTCTGCTGGGGATGTGGGTGCACCAGAGTCATCAGAAAGAGCATTGAACACTGACGGCAGCTTCTGGTGGCTGTGGAGGTGGCTGATTATCCCTGATAGTAGAAAGGCAGAGTTTATGCCCACAGTTGGGATTGGTACCAGACGAAGCTGCATACAGTGTGAAGTTTATTCCAGATTGATGGGTGGCTCTTTTGAGAACTGGGCAAAGTGAGTCCCCACAGTCCAGTCCCATGAATTATTGTCTGACATCCATGCTAAGAGCATTTGTTTTTTGTGGTTATTCTCAGTTCTCTGGAAGAGAGAGCAGAGATAAGTGAGCCTGGGAAACTCAGAGAAAAGAATTCAAACAAGTACTATCTTATCCCTAGCACCTGGTGTTGTGCAGGATGTTTCCAAGAAGGACTTGTTCCCTGTTTAACCAAGGAGTCTCCTAAAGACCAATCAGGTCTTAGGTTCATGATGCTCTCTATAAGAATGTGATATTCTATTAATAAAAAAGCCTTTATGCCTCCTGAATCATGGAGCCCGCCTCACCTCTCTTGCTGTTCCTAAAATCAACTTCAACAGCTTATCATCCCCTTTGAGAGACCACTGGATTTGTGAATATCTTGCTTTTCCATACAACAAGCCAAGTGGAGGCCACAGAAACTTCATTTCTTGGATGACTTCAGCAGCAATTTCAGTTCTTTTATCACTCTACAACCCAACCCAACCCCAGACCCAACCAAGAGCTGCCAAGTAGGAGAAAAGTACTGAAAAACTGAAAGGCTGTTTCCGGTTCCCTCTGAGGTAAGGACTCAAAGAACACAAAATCTAAGAAGATGGTCTTGGTACACCATTACAGCCTTAAAATTGCCTTGAGATGAAGCTTTCAGACCAATGAAGTCAGCCTGGACTCTGATGAGTATTCATCACTCTAATGGTCAGTTTTATAGCAAGGCCATTAGTCGAGGATTTTAGCACCCAAACCAGAAAAATCTCAAGAGCTCAACAGTCTGATGTTTGCATATTCATATGATAAATGCTTTATAACAAGAACAGGTAACAATTCTTGCTTTTCTGGCAATGTCATACCTCTCTTCAACGTTCACACAGTATGTGGGAAATGCTTCTTTAATCCAGTGTTTTTTGATTAGCTGCTTCTTGTCACCAGCCATAGAATTTCACTCCTATGAGCAGTGGGGGAAATATCAAAGAACTAACCAGCAATTCCATAACCAAAGAAGAGACAAATTATGATGAGAGCAGAAAGAAAAAATAATAAGGAAAAGAAAGGAGAGAGAGATTTAAAAAAAGACTGTTTTTTCAAACTTACTCTACAAGCAAGTAGTGTTCAAGTCTTGAACTGGGTTTGGGATTTTGGCTTGCCTTTTTGATCTCAGCAGTAGCTGTACTATATTTTTCCTTTAGTATCAAGCACTTTGGACACTTCTCATACTTTTTGTAAAGTTCATTTCTGAAGCTACTTTCAAACTCCAGAGTCATCTCCAGCAGTCAGTGCAGAAAAAAGCAAAGGATCCTTATCCAATAACACCCCTTTTCACAACATGCCTGGTACTGGGTGAAGCAAACAGTCAAACAGTCTGGCGGAACATGCAGCACGTCAGTCACTTCGTAGAACACATGAAACTTTTTAGTCATTTTACCTAATGAGTGACTGAAGGAGTCATTTGAAAAATGACTGAAAATTTCAGTCATTTCAGGAAATCACTGGTTTCATGATACTTCTAACATACCATGTGCAGAAGGGAAGGCTTAGGCTGGAAGTGGGAAGCAGATCGCGTTCTTCAAACCCCCTCTTGTGGCTGTGGAGAACAGCGCCGTGAAATACCTCATTTTACTGGGATCTTTTGTTTAAAGACTGCAGTGATTGTTTAGGAAGGAAGGAAGGAGATGTGAGAGACCTTGTTTTATCCAGATGCTAATATTCTTCCTTGAAAATCTCTGTCAAGGGAGGTTTTTAGGGTTTTTTCCTCTTAATTCTTAAGCAGTAGTAGATGCGGTTTGAGCTGGATACCTCTGCAGAGATCCAGTACAAAGCAGTTACCAAAAAGGTTCCATATGGCTGAATCCACTGGCTATTTTATGTGACTATTTCGTTTTAGTATAGCTGTATCTGTCTTATATGAAAGTAAAACCTTCATTTTGTTTTCTGCAAAGTATATTAAAGCTGCATAGCCTTCAGGTAGAGCTGAAACAAAATGAGTATGTCCAGACAATACTTTCTTAGCAGATAGTTAGCAGTGAAAAAGCTTTCACAAATGCAGGTGAGCAGTTATTCAAATCAAGCAACTTTGAACAAAAGCTGTCCTTAAGGCCAAACTCCTTGCTTCCCTAAGCAGAAACCAAACGATTGATCTTCTAGTCTGAATGAGACTGAAACAATGAGCTGACATCGGCAAGGGAGGGCAGGGTAAGGAGAGAAGTGATTGTGGTTTACTCTAAACTCTAAAACTCTTTCTTAATTCCAAAGTGCTTTAAAAAGAGTGATGCAAGTGATGGCAGAAATTTTTTATCATTACCATGTATCTGCAGTGCTGCCTTCACATTGGCTTTGGGATGCTGCACGTTGAGGGCGCATTTGCAGAAATAGTACCTTACCTCGAGTCCCTGTCAAAAGCATAATGCCAGACAGAGTTAAAACCATCAAATCAGATCCTTACCTGGTTTGGAGCCACTCAGAAAAGACCAGCACAGGCATCTTCTGTCGGACTTCACTACAAAAGCCTTTGGACACCATCAAGGTCTGTGATACCTCATTTTGCCAGCATTCCCCTCTTCCCAAATACCATATACTTCCCCTTTCTTCCACTATTGTTTCAGAAAATTCTTTTAAATACATTTTTTGGTCTAATTTAAGTAAACATGCTATTTCAACATAACTACAGCTATTCATTTCTGTTTTTTCTTTTTTCATTTATCTTAACTTTGTATTTATAGTGGTATTGAGAGTCAATGGACTCATAACTTCTAAAAACATAGCCTGAGAGAATCTGGTAGAAGTCCTTTTCTTTTGTACATTATAATTTGGCAGACTGAAAGACTACACAGATCAACTACAAAAGTACTTCATACCAAAACTTAGAGGAAGTGTGTTTGATCTAAAGCAAAAGAAAATTATCGAACTGCATAATTTAATAAAGGCTTACATTAGTGTGAAACACCCTAAGCAAATAATATAATATAAAAATATAACATGGAAAAACATTACTTAATCAACAGAAAGGAAACAATTGGTTGTGCTCTCCTTGGGTTTTTTTCCCATTATGTAGGGTGCCCAAAATAATGACTGTTATTAAGTTCAATATACTTCATTTAATGTATTAGGGAAATGGCTCAGTGAGTTTCTGCTGCACAAGTCTGTAAAAACTAAACTGAAATTCCTTTTCACACAAAAAACTAGAGAGACTTTTTAGGGAAACATTTTAATATTTTATTTTGGAAATGCAACTATGAAGTCAGCTAGAAAACATTCTTTTTCCCTAGCTAAAACTGTCATACTTGACAAAAACCACAGTATGAATACTGGCTACACTTTCTTTTGACAATAAATACTTCAGCAGTGTGGCTTTGTCCATATCTCTATATATTTAAAGAGCTCAAGGTTTGGTTCCTGGCTCTAGCACAGTTTTTGCGAGTTCATTATGTCAAGGCGAGGACTTGTAACAGTGACTCTGAATCTGCTTGAATGTGTCTGAGTTTGAAACCAGTGAAATTCCACTGTGCTTCATTTCAGAATGTCCTGATGTGCCTCAGCTCCCTAAAAATATCTTTCTGGAAGAGAAAATTTATTAGCTCTTGTGAAGCACCCTTATGCTGTGACAACAGGGAACAGACAGGAGAACAAGGGCAAATCAGGACTGGCCAAAAGCTCCTCAGCAGGGCAGGACAAAATGAATTTTTTCCATCCTTCAAATTATGTCATACTCACAGGTAGTAGCAACACAACTTCTCCATGTAGCACCCTTCCTAAATTACCTAGGGCATATGCTGGCCTAGGGACAGATCAGCCTTCCCAGGAGGCAGCAGCCAGAGCCAGAGTTTGCCACCTCCCCAGGTACTTGGGGCTCAGCAGCTGCTGTCCTGATCTGACCCCAGCCCCCTGCAGTCCCTCTTTTTCTCTATGGCTGCAGGAGGTTTTGTCCTCACAGATGGTTGTGTGGGATCTTGAAAGTTTGGCTTACACCTTGCCTTGCTTTGGGTGGTGGCATGTGTTTTGGGGCTTTATAATGATCAGGCACCAACTTTCATGGGACCTGCTATAAGCCTGACCAAATCCTCACACAGCGTTAAGCTTTTCCATCCCAACAGTTTTAATTAAGCCAGCCAGTTCATACTACATGTTTATCACCATTAAACCCAGTATCATTTGCTGAAGTGAATGTAGGCATGCAGAGAAGTCAGGTATTAGTAATTACTGTTAAAGCATACTATATATACATCTACTTTATTGGTTTCCAATATTTAATATCCCACAGTGACCAGCACAGATCTAGCTACACTAATGAAAATACTAGTATATTATTCTCAGTTCTATGGCCAATATTTAAGACTTTTTTAATTTACATAATAATGAAGAAAAGCTGTATCTCTAATAAATTNTGTCTACTTTATTCACGTGCTACTTCTAAAATATATTTTAAATTAATATATATTTAAATTAATATATTTTGCACCTCTGCTATGTATCTGGTTGTTTTGCACTATCCATTTGCAAAGTGGATGGTTTCATTGTCAGGCTGAGGAAGTTGGGCTGTTCCACCTGGAGAAGAGAGGGTTGTTTGGAATCCTCATAGCAATGTTCCAGTATCTGAAGGGGGCCTACAGGGAAGCCTGAGAGGCAATCAGGAACTTTAGTGACAAGACCAGGGGGAATGGCTTCAAAGTGAAAGAGAGTAAGTTTGGATTTGATGTTAGGAAGAAATTATTTACCTTGGGGGTGGTGAGGCACTGGTACAGGTTGTCCGGAAAAGTAGTGGATGCCCCAAACATGGCCGTGTTCAATGCCAGGTTGGAGGGGACTTTGAGCAACATGATCTAATGGGAGGTGTCTGTCCANCCACAATATGTTGCTGATTTATGATGCAAAGAGCAATATGTTTTCAAATGTGACTTGTCTACTTTATTCACGTGCTACTTCTAAAATATATTTTAAATTAATATATATTTAAATTAATATATTTTGCACCTCTGCTATGTATCTGGTTGTTTTGCACTATCCATTTGCAAAGTGGATGGTTTCATTGTCAGGCTGAGGAAGTTGGGCTGTTCCACCTGGAGAAGAGAGGGTTGTCTGGAATCCTCATAGCAATGTTCCAGTATCTGAAGGGGGCCTACAGGGAAGCCTGAGAGGCAATCAGGAACTTTAGTGACAAGACCAGGGGGAATGGCTTCAAAGTGAAAGAGAGTAAGTTTGGATTTGATGTTAGGAAGAAATTATTTACCTTGGGGGTGGTGAGGCACTGGTACAGGTTGTCCGGAAAAGTAGTGGATGCCCCAAACATGGCCGTGTTCAATGCCAGGTTGGAGGGGACTTTGAGCAACATGATCTAATGGGAGGTGTCTGTCCATGGCAGAGGGGTTGGAACTGGACAAACTTTAAGGTCCCTTCCAACCCAAAGCATTTTGTGCTTGTGTTTTGTGGTTCAGTTGTGCTGACATACACCATTGTGATCACATTTCTGCAACACAACATGACAGGTTGGCAATTATTTCCTTTTACTTTTGTTCACTCCATAAATCAGCTTCTACTAAGTTAAATTAATTTCATTTCTCAACGATGGATAAGAGGTGGACTTCTAAACCTCCTGACCTTTCAGCTCTGTGTTTCTGACATGAGTTTGCTAGGGAAGGGATCAGATATCCCACATGCTCTTGTCTTCCAGCCTTGTTAAGCGGGTATTGGATTTCAGGAAGGCAGATATTTTAGAGAGCACTTCATTTGGGATGGTCTCACAGACAACAACTTTTCCTGTGAATTCTACCATTGACTTCCACATGAGTAGCTTCTGGTGAAAATTGAGTAGATTTGAAACTCCTCCTTCAATCCAGTGATTTTCAAATTGTATCTGTGACTAGAAGAAGCCAAGCTGTGGGTTCAGGACCTGTAAAACTGTTCACTTGATCAAAGACTCTAGCACTGGTAGTAACTAGATAATACACAAGAAAAACTGCAGTGTGGAACAGACTACTTCGTGTGTTTAAATACAAATGTGAAGGTGAAAAAAACATTTTTAGGTAAGTTGTTAATTCACTAGAAAATACAATACTTGATTTTCTTAAGCTTTCCATAGCAGGTGAGGATAGCCAGCTGAGAGTTTTTTTATCAGAACAGAATTTAGTGAGTTGAGATTTCCCAAGTCTAGGTCTTCTAAAAAGCACATCAAACTGCCATTATTTATCTATCATCCATTCACCAAGTGAGATCATCTTGGCTTTTTTTTTCTATAGCAGCTTACAAAAGCATTCAGTCCAGTCATCATAACTATTTCTTCTCTTTTAAGTTTTGCTTCTGTCATTTCCACAGCTTTATGTTGTGACACCTAAAGACCCACACTTCCTCAGAAAATAATGCTTCAAGGTACAAAATGCTTCTTGAAGATCAGTTTTCTTTCAAGCTCTGATGTTACTCCCAGTGGTACCACCCTCTTGTCCTGCCTGCTGCACCTTCAGTAACAGACAACACAGAGAGAATTTGCAAAACATTAGGAAACTAATCACCAGGAACTGGATTTGTCTGACCATAAGGAAAATTCTGAAGAGCTATTTGCTTGGCAAGAAGCAGATAGAGAAGCTGAAAAGTTAGATATCTATTTTTTAAAACTTAATTTTTAAAATTCACATTAAATTTTATGGGAATCACTTTGTTCTTACTATTGATAATTAACGAATCTAATGCTTTCAAGTGTGAAAACAATCAAGTCTCAAGTAACAAGTGACCTCTGCTGCAAAATGAAGACTGGAAACTTTACAATGTTCTCAGTCTTCTTTCCTGGCAAAGATAATGTACTACCAGATGGGGATCAATTAAAGGAACATGGAAGAGCTGACAATTGGCTTCTTGGCTAAATATAAAATGTAAAAAGAAGTTGTTTCAGAAGATGTCAAAATGGCCAAGATTTTCTTGGGAAATGGAAAACGATTGAAAAAGGTGAAAAACTTTCAATTTTTTTTTATTTCTCTCTGGGTTTTTTTGTCAAGAAAATTCAACAAGTTTATCACAAACTTGCAAATTGCCTGCACTTACATTTACAGCAAAGAAATCACTTGAGCAAAAGACATTCATCACCTCTGGGAGCAACACACACCTTTTTTTTCCATGCAGCTTTCCTGAACACCAGTAAGCCATTAACTGTATTTGCTTCTCTCTGCATTCAATTATCAAACACGATGTGTTTGCCAGACCAGATTTTTCACATGAAAGTATTCAACATACAGATACTTTTTTGCAATTCTTGTCCTGGTCTAAGAAATAGTTCTGGTTTTATCAGAACAAGGAGTGGGTTCCATGATCAAGGATGAGAAATGCTGTTTCTACATGCTAAATGCAAAAAGCTTAAAGGACTCAAGATCTGTATCCAAATTATAGCACTCAGACTGATTCTCAAGAGGGCTGAAGTACAGTTTCTTTCCATACTTTTAATATAAAAACAATACTCATATTGTATAATTGTAATCTTGGTTTTTTCAGAGCTACTGTTTCAACAGCAGAAGCACTCAGCAATGACAAATACTTTAAAAAACAATAGGACAGGTACTTTAATTAATTAATGCACTGTTAGAAGCAGTTTTGGATGCAGAATCTATGGGGGAAGTTTATGAATATTTTGTCTGAACGGTTCTTCTGTTTTCCAACAATTCTGTAAATATTTTAATACTGTAGCAAAAAATGATGCATCCCTGATGAAAAGGTAAGAGACAAGAGAAGGAAAAAAAAGTGTTTTCAACCTTTCAACCAAAGTATTCCAACCCCAAAATAGGAGATGTAGCCCGGGGCCAGGCAACTTCAACCTTGTTAACTGAGCCATGAGCATCCTCTTAGGAATGACCAGAATTCATTGCAGGCTCACCAGAGCCCTGTAATGGATTCAGCATTAGGCTTCAAATGCAAAGGCTGAACTTCATGGGCCAGGAAAAGACCTGGGCTGCAAAACAGGCAAGAGCAAAAGCTCTGTGTGCAAACTCCTCCCCCTACCTTTAGAAACTGTTTTCTGCTAATTTTTTCTTTCTTCAAGAAAAATCATCTCTTTTGGGATACTTTGCCTTCCTAATTATACTCAAATTAGAGAAATTATCCAGGGAGAGGGGAAAGCATGTGATAAGGTTGAAAAAATAGCTGTGAAATAGTGGTAACATATTACTGGTTTTGCACTTTGATTTGGTGGTGGTGGGTTTTTGTAGGTTTCTTGTGTGGTTGTTGTTTCTGCTGATTTTTTTTAAAAAAAAAGCTTTCCATTCCCATTTCCTTCACTCCCCTCTCCAAAAAGAAAGCGTTCAGTTTTTCAGTCTCTTTGCTGAAATCCAAGGAGGCAGATTTCTGTGTATCTTTTTAAGATACCTTGAGCTTTCTGGAAGGAAACAGAATATTCTCTACTAACCTATAGTATGTCAACGGTAAAAAACCTTATGGTAGCTCTCCTGTTTTCATTTTCAATCTGCTCTTGCTGGAAGGGGTAATCTGCTTAGTCTCTGTTGAGTAGGAAATGAGCTTGAGAGTTCCTACATTACTTCTTGTCCTGTAGGATCCTGATGAAGGCAAGGTACTAAACATGATTGCTGTAAAAAAAATGCACTCCTAAATCCCTCCTCCTTTTTCTATACACACACACACACCCTCCCCCCATATTTAAAAGCATGTGGAGGCTGTCAGCCAGCTCTCTTTCAAGGTTATTTGGAAGGTCTTCACTTTCCCTGGTGTCAGCAACCAGACATGAATCACAGCATTCAGTAAAGGAAGGGCTGCCTGTTGGCTACAGCATCCCAGAATACTCCTTTCAGACTCATCCAAAGCCTGCCACAACATCTAATATTAAATCCCAGTGATAACCAATAGTTGAAATTAAACAACATGTGTGTCAAAATCAGTTGGATCTGTACAAAGGCAAAACCAGTGCACTTTGAGAAACACTGAAACAGCAATACCGGGGGAAATCAGTGTGTAAGCTGTCTGACCTCTTATTTTTTCCCCATTCCTCCCTCACTGTCTTTCTCCTCCATCCCCAAAGGAAGCTAAAGATGTTTTTATAATGTGGATGATAGAGATGACTTATCTGCATAATGAAGCTGAAAACAGCCTGCTTGTGTTGAAGCTCCTCCTCTGCATGTTACATGCCAGCAGAGATTTGCTGCGAAACAGGAGAGCTGCAATGCAGCATTTTCCTCTGGAACTTTGCAGCTGTATTACAGTTCCAAGCACACCACAAAAAGACTTTTGTTTACAGTATTTAAATTTAATTTAAATGGCAGCTGTTAAAAGTAGGCAGATGAATCACTACACATCCACTAACATTTTAGTGCTCACCCACTCTAAGGCTTTTATTCTTAACTGAATTACTTCATGTTCTCTTACAATTAATTTTCCTATTGTTTTATCATGCTACCTGCCTAATAATTAGTGGTCCTTAATATTTGGCTATTAGCAGTCCTTAATATTTATCAAAAAATAAGATGTCTGGGTAAAAAAATGGAGTCATAAAAGAGCTCAAAATGCACAAAACCTCTAGGTAGGGATAATAAGGGCAGTAGTCTCAGAAGGCAGAGAAACTTCAAGTAAAGCTTCACATGGAAATCATCTCTTATTTCCTCAAGCACAACACTGTCAGTTCCCAATAATCTTCACCATTCTGCTTCCCAAACTGTACAATGTCACCAGAAGGTCAATCAGGATGGCAGGATCTTACCTCCAGAGGTCAAAGCTACAAGCACCCAGTGACTCAGTAACTGCTGTTCCTCCTTCAAGCCCATATTGCCTTGACATTACCCAGCTTAGCAAGGCAGGACCTTACAAGCTCATTTCCAATGTGCATCCCAAGCCCCAAAGCACTGCTCCAACTTATGCATGAATCTGAGCTCCAAATACCCTAGGAAAAGTTAAAGTCTTGGTCCAAATTTTCCCCTCTTAGCCCCTACACAGATGTATTAGTTTAATCCACCAATATTTCCTTTACAGGTTCAATATATGCTGCAGTTGCAAGTGAGAAGGATAATGGTCCTCCTAGACTAGTTCTCCATGGAAGTAGCTGCCAAACCAGTCAGCATAATTATCAGACTCTGGTGAAGAAAAATCCTGGATGAAAAGTATATCAGTGACAATGATAAAATTCAGCTGATGGAAAAACTCTGACTGAGCTCTGAGGGAAAACTATTCCAACACATGATATGAAGATAATTCATATAGAAGAATTATATTTGCACAAGGTTAGTAATAATGAATATCAAATTGGATTTCTGCTTTTTTTTTTTTTTTAACCCAACTTCCTACATGCTGGATTTAACCACTGATTTCAATAAAGCTGGGATTTAACTCTCATTGACTGCAATGCAGCCATTTCTCCCTAAGCTTGAAAAATACTTAGCTTCCCACACGTGTGCATGCAAACAGAACAAAAGAGCAGAAACTACACATCCACGTGTCTCCTATAACATCTTCTATCAATTGCATCTTAGAGAGTGATGGCTGCAAGCATGCTTTGCACCAAGCTTTCACTCTATGTTTGAAGCTACAGCACAAAACATTAAAGCACTTGCAAACAGCTGTGACTGTCACAAATGATAGAAGTATCTCTCCCCTTCATCTTTCTCCTGCTATTTCACTAGAGAAGGCAGTTTTATAATGGGTCTTTATTTGAATGATCATACTCTGATTTTCTGCATCTTTTGCTGTGATTGACTGGAGATCGATCAGTCATTGATAATTGCTGTGAAGGTTAAAATGCATCAGGCCAGAAAGAGGGGCAGATTTCTCCACTAACTGTGTACACACAGCCCAAAATAGCAGACTCCTCTCCCCTGAAGAACTTACACCTTGCTGTATTGTAAATATCAAACAGCAATGAGTTATTTATTGCCCAGTCTCTCACTCCCCAACATGACAAACTCTAATGCTTTGCCTGAATTGACCTCTGATGGAACAAAATTAATCTCTCTGCTTCCACAAAGACTTTACAGATGTCCAAAATATGGGATCTTCCTAGATATTTTATTCTTTTGCTGAGCAGAGTGCTGAACTGGATAATCCCTAAATCACTGACTGTTGAGAGGGTTTAGCAGGGGAAGGATCACTATTTATGTTCCTATACACTTCCCTAAGTATCTGCCCTCACTGAGTGCTAGAGACAGAATATTAGGCTAGAAAGACCTGTAGCCCAACCTCTGTCTTGTGATTATAATCACAGTTTAAATTCACAGTACAGGTTTTGTACTAGAATTTGCATCTAATTTATGCTGCTCCATGCTGGGAAGAGAAGGTACTGGAAGTCACCCTCTTCCCTCGCAGACCTTCCCAGCTCTGTCTCCACGTTCCCACCACCAGCACTGGGTGGCCTGCTGGGGGGGTCACATGTGGACCCCTCTCCCAGCAGCAGTCCTGCCACAGGAAGCAAAGGTATCTCCTTTGCAAGGTGCAAAGCCATGTTTGCAGCAGCAACAGCAGCAGGGATCCTACATCTCCTCACTGTGCCATGGAGATCAGGTTCTTCTTACCCTACAGCAACAGAGCTCACATGGGCCCTAAAAACTTCCTTCAGCCCCACAAACTACACCACAATTAGGGTCAGGGGAGACACCATATTTCAGATGTATGGAAAAACACTGTTTTCCTGGTTCTCAGTGTAACCACTTGGACCTAGCTGAACTAATACAGCCACTGCTCAAATGCCAAGCAACTTTGATTCTCACAAGACTGCTCCTTAATTGAAACTATTCAACAAATGTTTTCTGCAACTGTAATTCAGCCAATTGATTGTTTATAATCTTTGGCTGTGACTGCTGCATTCAGTACAGGGAGAAGTCTCTTGCTGTACTCATTTGCATCTGATCATCAGCCTTGCAAACAATGGTATGTTGTTTATCAGAACATTCACAAGAAAATGTTAGAGGAACAAATCCATGCTTCTCAATTACCTGGAAAACATATCCTCAAAATCAACTGTGACTACTGATTTTATACAAACAACTGTTTAAACCCAACCTTGACCCTTGGCAGCTAGAGAGATATTCAGGCCATAGTAGCTGGGAAACCTGACCACATGGAGATAGCCATAATGCCAGCAATGAGCTATCACTAATGAAAAATAAAAATTCCCGTATGAAAAAACCCCCTTACTTTTCACTGCTTTGGAACTATTCAATAAGTACTGGCTCAGTACAAGACTCAACACATGCATTAGTGAACTCTGACCTTACTGGATAGTACAGTCATAAGTGTTGGGCTTTTATTACAGAGGTCTTTCATAGTCAGTACTGATAAAGTAGGATCCCAGTGGCAACAAACCATTAGAGAGACTTTCTTTTTCACCTGTCTAACAAACCTTGAATCTGCAAAGTACTCAGGCTAGTGAAGAATGCCAGAAAAGTAAGGACATGTGCAATGATAATGCTGGACAATTTAATTAGAACAGTCACAAAACCAAAAACAACGCCACAAACCAAATAATTAATTTCATACTCAAATGCTACTTCCTCTTTATTCCTTTATGTGGTTGGAATTAAACTGCATATTACTATTTAAGTTCCTTAAATGAGACAGTATTTCACATAAAATGGATATCCTCCTGGATCTCTGAACTCCTCTCTGAGATGTAACTGTTATTAACACGCTATTAAATTACCCTGTAAGAGTAATTAATCTGCCTCAGATCTAAGCTGTAAATGGCAATAAGGGAAGATACCACCACCACCAAATATTAGTCCCTACTTTTAAAATCTGCATTGCTGATTGGATTTAGGCTTTGGCTGGCCTGTCACTACTCCAAATCTGAGCAACTAGAATTTGACCAAGAAGAGGAAGCATGGGAAATATAAGGGGAGAACAGCATGTCCTGATCAAGCAAGAGGCAAATTAAAAATTCTTCATTCTATTTGCAGAAAGTTCTGCCAAAGAAAATGTATAAAATCAGAATTTAATCAAGTCGATACAAGCTAATATACAGGTATGAAGTCCAGCTGTATAATCTAAGGAAGTGGCTTTCTCTCATTATGTGGTAAACTACCTGGAAAAAGACTGACATTATCAGTAGAATTCTTTGAATAAGAGAGAGAGACACCTGTTTTTCTAAAATGTAAATAAATAACAATAACTAAACTCAGGCAAATATTGCATAACAGACAGACAACGTAGATGGGACTGGGTGCTTTGACAGGACAATGATACTCCTCTGACAACTTGAGTTTCTTTGTTTCCCTGTGAATTTCTAATGCTTAGTTAAACCAAAGACACCACTTTAAAAGCCTTGTGACTGCCTTAAAATTGTATGTTTCATTAATCTGTGTTAAGGCACAGATGAGCCAGACCCTTCATTCTTCACTCAGAAGGAATAAAGATATTCCTTCTGAGTATGGATACTCAGGGCTGCTCCATCACTTAACCAGGAACAGTCAGTTCTACAGTGCAATGCAGGCCAAATAATGATAAAAATTCATGCTTCTAACCCTTCAACAGTCACAAATTTCAGGATGTAAAAATAACACACTTGAGATGCATTAAACGCTCATTAAAATTAATGAGAATGATGTGATTCTTACAAAAAGTGCAGCATTGTCTAGTGAAGGAACTGTTTAGTCTCACAAGTGAACTGAGAGTGTTAAGAAGTCTGGTGGTACCAGATAAAAAACATGACAAAGCTGTATAGAAAAATTCACATGGCCACCTGGAAAAAAGAAAATCACATTTCTGTCATCTCTATTTCATCAAAGATTTTGACACTGTTTCCACATATACTGTGGGTAGTTTTCAACCCATGCCCTTTGATCTCTTTTTTTTTGGTGATTTTTTTTTCCTCCTTTCATGTAGCACAATCTCTCCTCTGTGTTTCATGACCTAATTTTACCTCTTTACCCTTGAAAGTCTGTATTCATTACCAGACAAAAAAACAACCAGGAGTAACAAAAGTAGCATGCTACAGTTCTCATGTTTGGATGTAGATATTGATAACTTTGACTCTGCTGCCATTTTGAATAGTATTTAACCCCTCCCAGATCTAAAATCTGGTAAAAAATTATGCCAATAAATGAAATTTTAAAGGGAAAAAATCTAAGATCAAAAATAGAGATTTTAGTACTGTAGGAAGGCATATATCGAGGAGGCATAAAGGAGAGTTGAATTAATATTAATAATGTTGACTGTAAGAAGAGATTTTTTGAAATTGTCTGCATAATTATTTTAACTCCTGGTTTGGCAAAAATGAACCTTAACAACTATCGCAAAAGACGTAAAAGAACAATAATTAATATAGAAAATAAAATCTAGAAGTAGAAAATAAATACATTTTCTGTAGAAAGGATTGAAATGTGTTAGCATTGCAGTGACACAGCCTGTACATTTTACCTAAGGCAGGTCTGCAGTAATTGCAAAATCTCAGGCCAGACTGCAGCCAGATTAATCCTTTCTCTCCTTTGAATCACTGAAGTGTCACTAGAGATTTGTACCCTAAAATGGTGCCTTGGGACAGTCCCACCATATAGCTGGTGTCAAGTTACCTGATAGCCCAGCAAGAAAGGACTGTCAATAATCAGATCCCTGGAAGAGAAGTAGTAGCCTTGAATTGATCAAGCACAAAAGAGCTTCAGTAACAGCCATTCAAAACATCAGAAAGCCTGAGGAAAATGAACAGAAAAAAAACCCAGCAACAAAAAACAACAGCAGTAAGTAAGGTTTGTACAAAGCCAAATGGAAAATTACTAGATTCAGCAGTTGTTTTACTATTAGATTTTATAATGAATTTCAAAAGCTGTATTATCATTCATGTCCTGATAACAGTATAACAAAAAAAAATTATGAAAAAATCCGAATTTGAATAAAATAATATTTTTTATTACAATCCATAGGGGGAAAAGGACTGATATACACTGCTTAGTTTCATTCTTCCTGATATTTCAGTTCCCACTCTCTAGTATTGAGTTATGTTACCCAAATGCAAAAAGTCAGCTACTTTAAAATGTTAAAAGTAGAATATTCTATCTAAATTTTGTGTAGGAAAACAGGTCACAGAATGCAGTCCCAGACTACTAAATCTGCTTAATGCAGACACATTCCTTTTCCACTTTGAATCAATACCATGATTTTCAGGAGCTATGCAATGTTCTGCTGCTGAATAAATGTCCTTGTATCAGTAATGCTGAGATCCTATTGTTTCAAGAAAGTCATGGAAGATATAAAAGATATGACTTTGCAGGACCAGGGTCAAACTGCCTATATAGATACAAAACATTAAATCACATTATATAAATAATGAAGAGAGATTCATACAACAAAAAAATCCTGAAAGAAAGCAAGAATCTAATTCCTGCAGTTTTATTATAGATATTCCTCTCTTCCCAGAAGAATGCAAATGACAGTACCTTTTTAACTTGACAGCTTCCCTTAAAATACTTTTTTTTTTTTTTGGATTCTAAGGATGAAGGAGAGAAAGGATTGTTTTATGCTCCATTTTGATTTTTTTTTTTTTTGATATTTCTTACTTGATAATTCATTTTTAAATTATGAGTTTGTAGAACTGGGAGTGAAATCTAACTCATCACAAGGGCATTATTTTTTCTTTTTCAGAATTACATATGCATTTAAAAACCAATGTTTTAAAATACATGTTATTATCACACACAAATAAAAAATTCTCCTGTTTATCACGGAGCCTGTATTCATAGGCTCATTTACAACATTCATAGTCACACAGGGATGCAAAATCCACCATAATTAACAGTTACATGGCCAAGAAATTATAACCATGGCTTCAGAACTGGGATTGACTGAAGTCAGCAGAGCAACACCTGACCATCTCGGTCAGGGAAATGGAAGAGGCTGCAGGGCAAGGAAGAGGTAAATGCTGGGAGTTTTCCTGCAGCCCTGAGATACTCACTTGTGTGAGGTATGGATGTCCAGCCCAGAGCTCCTGCAGGCCTAGCACTGGGTAGAAGAGGCTCTCCAATGGAAACGTGCCTTGAGAAACCACCCCTGGATATATGAGCAGAACCCAGGCTGATAACTCAGACTGCCTCCCATGTGGAGACCACCTTCACCTGCTGCTTTCATCATTTTGGCACCCATGGCTGGACAGTGGCCTGCTGTCGATAAAAAGAGTGGAGTAAAAAATACAAGCTAGACGAGTTTACAGTTTGGAAAGAGCCTCCAATAAGCCATGGAGAAATTTGTACGTGTGCCTTTTCTTTTTACCATATACCTCATCACCTTTTTTGACACACAGCTATGGCAATCCTGATTTTAGCAATAAATGGATTATTGGGAAAGATCCCAAGAATTCTGCATATGCTTTTCCTTGAGGTATCTGAATTCCCAACTTCAGTATACAGCAATGAGGATGCTCTTGAAGAAGTAGGCTATGATACCTCAGCTGCATGAACACAGCACATGCAACACAGTGGGTCATGCAGCCATTATTCTTAAAAGGCTGTAAAGAATCCAACCACTTAGACAAATTAAGTGACATAGCCTGGCTCCTTTTCAAGCACTAAATATGAGGAACCTACGGTCTTGTATTTTGTATCTGTCCTGTTAAATAATGGACAAGGTCAGCTACATTGGACTAGGTTCAGTAAAGAAATTAATGTTTGCCTTTATGGTGCCAATAGAAATACAGTAAAATCACCTCCGGTTCTAACATCTTATTATGACCACAAAAAAACAGGAAAGACAATAAACATATTCTAAGTGTTTCTATGGCACACAGACTTTATTTCTGACTTCATCAAGCCTTTAATATCCAGTGGTCACTTTTGATAAAAATGCCTACCTGGTGAGTACCACTATTCTATGAACAAGGTAATAGTACTATGTAAATTCAGTCTTAGCCAATTATTTCTCAGTCACTGATTGAGAATGTATATCTTTTACCATGTGGCCCACGTGAGGTAACTTACCCTCAGTGAAAGAGGCACTAAACAATTCACAGACAGGTATTAACCACACAGGAGCTGACCTACAGAGAGACCATGCACTGCTGGACCTCACAGCAACTTGCTCTCTCACCATGATTTAAAAACTGAGTATCAGAGAAAAAAAACCTCTCTGCAGCATTTCCTGGCCAAATCATTAAATGAAGAAAAGGTAATAATCATACAAGATGTGTATTCCTCTTCTTATTTTCTCCAAATTGCTTACCGTAGAAATTAGGCACAAGATCTGTGCCACAGTAGCAGATAAACGTGAAGGCAAGAAATGCACAGTTTATATACATATTAACACATTCTACTGGTACTGAGAAACAAACAATAGTTTGATTTCTGAACAATGCCTACAGGGATGCTTTTAGTCACCATCTCAGTACTGCTGCAGCACACTTGGCATTTTGCAAAATCAGAAACAACAAAAAAATTTTCTCATCCTAGCTTTTCTTTCTGGTCTCTGGGGGGATCAAAAGCAGACGAGGACAGGAGAGAGCAAATGCACAAGCCAAACATCTACTAAATACTTGCAAAAATGAAAGCAGAGCCCAAAATTTTTTGTCTGCTGAAAATAAAACCCTATCTAGATAGGTGTCATGGTTCCACTATTGCCAGCAACCAAGCCCCACAAAGCCACTCACTCACTCACTCCCACAACCAGCAGGACCAGAGAACAAATCTGAAGTGTAAAAGCTGGAAAACTCATGGGCTGAGATAAAGACAGTTTAATAGGGAAAGCCAAAACTGCGCATACAAGCAAAGCAAAATATGAGATTAATTCAGTGCTTCCCACAGGCAGGCAGGTGTTCAGCCATCTCCAGGACAGCAAGGCTCCATAACATTTAACAGTGACTTGGAAAGACAAATATCATCACTCCAAATGTCCCTCCTTCCTCCTTCTTCCTCCTCCCCCTCCGCCCCCCTTTTATAGACTGATCACGATGTCATGTGGTCTGGAATGTCCCTTTGATCAGCTGTGGTCACCTGTCCCAGCTGTGTCTCCTCCCAACCTCCCAGGCATCCCCAGTCCCCTCACCAGCATGGCAGCACAAAAAACAGAAAAGGCCTTGCAATAACAGACCAGCAATAACAAAAACATCTCTATATTATCAGCCCTGTGTTCAGCACAAATCCAAAACACAGCCTCATACCAGCTACTGTGAATACAATTAATTCTACCCAGGCTGAACCCAGCACAACAGGAATGGGTTGAAGGCAGGATACTGACTTTTAGTATGATCAGCCCTAAAAATAGCAATTGGCACTGTCTTTCCCTGTTCTGAAGGGAAGATACTTACATCTCACCCAGATGAGATACCTATTCTTACAGGCATCTAAAACCCCAAATTAGGAGCCCTCTGTCGGAAAAGCAGCCATGTAGAAGAGAAGGGAGAGCCTGGGCTGTGATATGACATGCAGCATGTAGATTCTCTTTAATTATCTTTCTACAAATTAGTACCTCTGTCTCTCATAACTCCTCAACATAACCACACTCACTGGACTCTAATTTAAGGTGTGTGGCTGCTATTCTGTATGACATTTCTTCCAGATAAGAAAAAGGGCTGTAGAAAGGAGTTGTATCAGACTGTGGAAAAAAAAAAAGTAATTCTTATAATATTTCCTGGGAGTAGTGGTATTATTAATAAGAATGATAACGGTAATCATTACCGAAGATATGTGTACCTTTATTTATTTCACCTGAAATCTACTATGGTTTTCTCAAACCTGTCAACATAACATTCAAAGAGCCCTTTCAATTACTGAATTATTAAATTCTATTAAATTAGAAGCAATGTACTTTTCAAAGGAATAATCCATTATTTATATATAAAAGGCAAAGAAACATCTAACCCACAATGTCTCTACAAATCTTACAGCTGAACTGTTAGGCTGTAAACAGAACTATATTAATGGGCTCATTCTGCAACAAAGCACTTAAAGATAGCACAGCAACAACAATGATAGATGCTAAACTGTTTTAATAAAAACACAAATCCAAACCATTCATGAAAAAATGTTAGACATATAAGGGAAATTCCCCTACTTGTAAGCATCACCAAAATGTCTGGTGTGGGATTCAGGTACAGTTCATTGCCTCCCTACCCCAGATTCCTACTGCTGAGACAAGAAGTTCTGATACTTATTGACTCTTGCTATAATATACTACATGTATAATAGGCAACAATCAGTATTTGCCTCACAGTGAGGGGAGAGGAACTTCACTCCTATTTTATAGGAAGAAAAAAAAAGTAGAAACCTATAAATCTTATCAGCACCTAAGACCCAGTGTCTTTTGTGGTTTTTTGTTGCTGCTATTAGCCGAAGTTTAGGCCCATTCTAATATATCCTGCTCAATAAAAACCCAAGGTTAAGGGCATTTATTGAAACTGTTAATTTTCATTAACAAGAAGAAACTGAGCCAATTCCTTGGAGTCTGACCAAATAAGATGACTCTAACATGGTTCCTGGGAAAACCCTGGAGATAGCAGTACATTGTGAGAGGGAAAGCCTGCCCCTAAAACTCTCATTTGCCTCCTTTTAAGCAGAAAATATAAAAACTTAAAAAGGAAAGCCTGGAAGAGGCCTCCAGACTTCATCTGGTTCATCCCTTAGCCTGATACTCCTGTACTGCTTCAGAAAGATAGGTTTCCAATATCTTACAGGCTTTTACAAGAAGTTCTTACAGATTTTCAAGAAAGCTGCTACCCAGGCTTTGCTATTCTTACTGGTTTTCCTTGAGCCCTAATTGAACCATCCCTTGTAGTAATTTAAAATCATTACTTTTTGCTTTATCCATACAGGAAGTTCTAATTGGAATTCTAACCCTGCTCAAGTAGCTTTACTAGTAGTAGTTGTAGTAGTAGTAGTAGTTGTAGTAGTTGTAGTAGTAGTACTATTACTATTATTGTTGTTGTTGTTGGCACAGTGACCAAAACTAACAACAGACAGTTCATCGTGCAAGACCACATCTAGCACACAAGATTTATACATCCCACCACAATTGCATTTTTTTGCAACAGCAGTTTGACTCATGCAATTTATATCCACTATAACCTGTGGATCCTTTTCTGTAGATGAGCTTGCTCTTCCCCTTGTGTTTATGCAGCTGATTATATATGCCTAAAAGTAGAATTTGTAGAATTGAATTGTATCTTACTTTTTTCCTTAGCTCATTTCTAATTCTCTCCTCCAAGGTCTTCCCACCTTGATGTCATCTAAAGATTTAATAAACAAACTTTTCATTCTACTAGCCATATAACGAATTAAAACATTCAGCAAGTTAAAACACAAGACAGGAACAAAACAAGGCCCCAAAGCAATGCAAAACACAATGTTCTATCTTGAAAACAAACTACTGTCAGCATAATTTTTCAGTGTTTACACCTGCAATACAGTAGTTTTGTCCAGAATGTGAATCTGCAGCTTAATTTTAAACATCATGCAAGTCAACATCAGAAGCTTGAGTCCTGAAAGTAAGAGTATCTATGGTTCTCTCTCTCCCTAGAATATCTATCACTTGAATAGAAAGATATTAGACTGATTTGATGCACATTGTTTCCAACAACTCTTCATGATGATTCCGTTGCATCTCATTAATATCTTGCAAATAGCTATATTATCATTTCTCTTTCTTTGCTTGCTTATTTTACCAGGAATTGAAATTACATTAGTTTTTATTCCACAGGCTCCTTCTTCATGCCTTTTGAAAACAGAAATCTTATTTGTCCTTTTCCAGGCTTGTAAAACCCCAAGCACTATTCATGAGATTTCAAAGGTAACCTTTCACTTTTTGGGACTTGCTTCATCTTGAGCTCTAAGGAGCTTTGGATAAATGTTAGATAGTTTTGAATTGAATTAATCAATCTTCTGAATACTCTCTAACCTGTACTTTCTTTAAGTCTGCAAAATACTTCTGGTTTATCATTCTTTTTTGTTAACTTTATTAATAATCTAAGCGATGTCTTTTTTTTTGGAGAGAACTAAAACAAGGAGCTCCAGAATTTCAGACTTTGTCATATATGATATCTTTCTCTCTGTTTTGAACAGTGACAATTTTTTCCTTGACTGTCTTCTTACCAATAACATAATCTCCTGTTACCCTTTACAGTCTATGTAGTATGCATCATGATTTATTGATCTTTTTGACTTTTTTCCTTTCAGGCAAATTTTATTGTTTTATACTTATGTTTAGCAACTTGATCTGTTTTCTGAATCTGCACAAGTCCTTTTTCTCCTCAAGGTCATCAAAGTATTCAGGAGTTGGCCATACTTGCTTTTTTACTCTCTAGCCTCCCTCTACTTTCGATTGTAGCCTCAGTAATTTCTATAAAGGTCTGCTGTCTCTCTTGAGAAACATTTTCCTGAGACTTATTTTCCATGAAGTCTTATCAGTCAGTTTTCTGAGTTTACTCTGTTCTCCTCACCTTACCTCTGTAAATTGCTTCAGGTTGTTTGTACAGGAGTACATCATAAATCACCAAGAAATACAGACTTGAAATTTTGTCTTTGTTATAATGTGTCACTAGTGATAAATGTGGCACTTTTTTTTTTCTTTTTTATATGTTTTCTGATTTTGGGTTTGGTGGGGGATTTGGTGGGTCTTGGTTTGTTGTTGGTTTTTTTTTATTCTACATTTTATGCTACGTAAAAAAACAAACAGAAATGGTTATAAGCAGTGAAATAGCAGGATAAGGGATCATTTTGGTGGGCAGAAACAAGCACCCTCACTCTCTTTATTTGCCCACCTTCACAGTTAGGTTATATTTTAGGAAGTCAAGGAACAGATATTGAGAGGCATAAAAGCAAACTTTAAACACATCAAGGCAACTGTATCACATTAGCAGTCACAGCTAGAAATGGACTCATACAACCAAATATATCCTCTCAGACAACTCTGCAACACAGGCAGCTCCCAGGTAGTCTGCACCAGCCCCTGTCACAGCGCCATCCACACAGCTACACGACAGAGCAAGCAGCCACCTCCAACCAGCACAGGCTTCTGGTACAGGCACACAGAAATCCACCCCAGGAATTCTGCAGCATTTCAAGGTCAGTCTCCGTGGCAAGGGCAAGAGATTTCCGCAGCAAACGCTCGTCAATCCTGCGGCTGCAGTAACGCGGTGCCATCTGCAGCCCCGCACCCCCCGAACCCCCCGTCAGCTGCCGCCGAGCTGGAGGAGCCGGGGCTTTTCGGAATTCCGCGGTCTCACACGCGCTGCCCCGTTTATTTAACTCTTCCCCTGCGCTTTGCTATTGAAGCGGCGACCGAACACCCCGAGTGCGCGGAGCTCGATCTGAAATGTAGAGGGAGCTGAGCGGCAGGGGTGAGCTGATCTGAAATGTAGAGGGAGCTGAGCGGCAGGGGTGAGCTGATCTGAAATGTAGAGGGAGCTGAGCGGCAGGGGTGAGCTGATCTGAAATGTAGAGGGAGCTGAGCGGCAGGGGTGAGCTGGCACCAGCGAGGAGGGGGCTGAGCTCCGGCAGGACGGCCCGGGGAGCGGGATGTGTGCTCCCTGTGCCGTGTGCTCCCTGTGCCGTGTGCTCCCTGTGCCGTGTGCTCCCTGCACGGAGCGAGCACCCACCGACCGACCGGGCAGCGGCTGCTGGGTCCCCGCCGGAGCCACCAGCTGCCACCAGTGTGTGAGTCGCCACCCAGACAAGCCTAGGCATGCCACAACTGAGGGGGAGAAAAGAATACCAGCACAGCCAGGTTGTCGACTCTCTTTGCAGTTTCTGGCGTTTCAAAGGCATTTTGTTCTGCTCCAATCTCCTCGCTTGCGTCTCTAAGCGCTCAAGCAGGCACAGGCTATCTCACCTTTATTTCTAGGAGCCGGGAAGTTTGCCCGCTCCTTTGCAGACCCCGCAGAGCACAAGAAGCAGCGCGTAGGTTTTGCGTAGCTTTAACCCAGAGCGTATCCACTCCACGCTCACAAAGGTGACAGCTATCCCACAGCTTGCCACAAGCTGCTCCTGTGAAAATTAGAGGTGGAGGTACAAGGCATTCAAAATCATAGCCAAACTCAAGTTCCCGTAAGATTTGGATGGATACAGAGAGGGATATAGAAGAGGGGTGGTAAGTTTGTCACACAGACAGTTATGAGACACAAAAAAATGGCTCGCATCTGGCTTGAACCAGCAAAAGGCCCAAATTTTCCCATCCTCAGCATATTATCCAAAGACAGACAGTCTGTCCAGCTAGCTGGGAGAAGTTCACTGCATCACTCACTGTTCACTGCAATTTCAATTCTTTTGCACTTGCATCAGCCTGGCAACATTCAAAAATCTCTGAACTGACCTCAACACAAGCATGGAAGTGCAGAAGTATGAGCAAGGGGGAGTAGGAAGCCTTGCTGCTTCACAGTAAGTTCTTCTGCCTTCAAAGCATTGCCTTAGAATTGGCTGGGGCTTTAAACGTGGGCAGATATTTCTAGTTTCACTGCACAGCCAGTTCGTTCCAGCTCAGCCACTAAATACATGGATTTTTACAGCATTATTCCACTCTCCAGCACAAGCACCTTTGCCTTACAAACCACTTGGTTTGTCACTGTTATACAGAAAGAAAAAAAGGAAATTTTTCTTTTAATAAGGAATCTTAAATTCACAAGTTGGATGTCATTCAGGACAAAACTTTCAAAAAATTCAGCTCTAATATAAGACAAGACCTGAGTTAAATGAACACATTTTCATATATCCAAGATTTTCTTCAATTACTGAATATTGTTCTTTTTTTTTTCTTTGAAACATGATGACAGCTCCTGAAATAGCATTTACTGGTAGTAAATTCTCCTAAATTATCATACCAGCTATTGCAACTGATCAATTTAATTTTGACTGATATCTTAAAGTGATTATAGAAGGACCAGGCTCCTGAATATAATTGAATTTCAATAGAACTGTGGCACTTAGTTCCTTTCAATAGGTAGAAGATTCCAGACTTTAAGACTAATTATTAAGGCTGCTTTAAAAAAAAATGCTACAAAAAAATTCCAAACTACCCTGCTTTTCACTTCAGAAAGTGCTTTCAAATTTACATCATTTTCCACCACAAAAAAAAAGATGACATTCCAAAAAGAAAATCATAAGAAACCAGGGAAAGTTTTTATTGAATATGATTCATGAAACATTTGTTTAGCAGAACACATATGGGCCACCAATTTTCACGTTTTTGATTAAAAATTCTCACCCACTAATGAAAAATTAACAGATACCTGATCTAAATGAATTTAAACGTAAGATTAAATATTTAATAATTATCATAACATACCATTAGAGGGTTGTAGATGTTTCAGAGCTTTCTTTTTCTATCACATGAGCTGAGGTAGATTAATGTGAGGTTTTTGGCACTTAAGAAAATTGAAAATAATTAATCTGTAATGGCATTGATGGAAAAAATGTTCAAAATGTCAATAAAAGTGCTGCTTTAACAGTACTTCAAATAGTCTACTTACGCAACTTAAGAGACACATTATCTGCCAGACTACACACTTTTCCATTAAAATCTATGAAAATCTGCAGGTGTTTAATTACCTCTTCTCCCATTGTTCCTTGGCTGCAGCAGGAGTAGTTTGAACGCTATGTAAAAATTAATGTACAATTTAACATAACAGTTATGCAGATTAAAACTTTCCCTAGTTTCTATTTTGTATGAAGAGTCTCAGACAAATAAACCGTAAGTTGATTTTCACCAGAAAGAGTTGTTTTAATATTTTCACTAATTTCAAAACATTTTGGACTTACAGAAAGAGTTAAGTATCACTATTATAATTATCAACATAAGACCATAAAATACCTGGGGAAATACTAGAAGGAAAATTACATCTCATGAGAACAGTTTAAATACATGCTCCTTTTTTCCAAAGCAGGAGGCTGTTCAATAAATTCTTGTACAGGAGTTTATTTGAGTTTTCAGAGAATCAAAGCACAACTGAAGTTGGAAGGGATTTCTGGGGCATTTCCTTCCACTCCTGTGCTTGAGCAGTGCCATATTGCTCAGGCTTATGTCCAGATGACTTCTGAATATTTCCATAAATGAAGAATCCACAACCCCTCTTGGCAACCTATGTCAGGGCTCCATCACCCTCACAATGAAAACGTATTTCCTGATGTTCAGAGGGAACCTCCCCCATTTCAGTTTGGGCCCATTGCCTCTGGGCAGCCAAAAAAGAGCCTGGCTCTGTCCTCTTTGCACCTTCACTTCAGATGAGATCCCCCTGAGCCTTGTCTTCTCCAGGCTGAGCAGCCATCACTCCCTCATCCTTTCCTCACACAAGCAATCTCTTCACCATCTTGTGGTCCTTTGTTAATTCCCTCTGGTATGTACACGTCTCTCTTGTACTGGGGGAGGCCAGATGTGGGCCTGGCCTTCCAGATCACAGCAGTGAGCAGAGGGCAGGATCACCTCCCTGATCTGCTGGCATTACTTGGCTTAATGCAGCCCAGGATATCATTCGCTTTCTTTGCAGCAAGGGTGCATTCCTGACTCCCGCTCAGTCTGGTGCCCACCAAGACCGTGCCATGCTGCTTTCTAGCTGGGTGGCCTCCAGCATGTACCATTGCATGAGGTTGTTCTTCCCAACATGCAGGAGTTTGTACTTCCACTTGTTGAGCTTCACAAGGCTCCTCCTGGCCCATTTCTCCACCCTGTCGAAGTCCCTCTGGATGTCATCTTGATCTTGAGGCTTATCAGCCAGTTTGGTGTCATCAGCAAACTTGCTGAGGGTGCACTCTGCCCCACTAGCCAGACAATAAAAGAAAATGTTAAACAGGACTAGACCCCGTATTGATACCTGGGCCTCCAACTAGACACTGCACTGCTGATCACCCCACTCTGGGCCCAGACATTCAACCAGTTTTCAATCCACCTCACCATCCACTCATCCAGGCCATGCAGCAACAGCTTCTCTATGAGGACCTTACAGGAGATGGTGTCAAAGGCCTCTCTGAAGTCCAGGTAGACAATCTGCACTGGCCACCCTTCATCAGACTAGTTGCTTCACCACAGAAGTTTATCAAGTTGATCAAGTCAGAAGTCAGCCATGCTGACTACTCCTGATGATTTTCTGATACTTAATGTGCCTGGAAATGGTTTCCAGGATTAGCTTCTCCATCACCTTCCCAGGGATCAAGGTGAGGTTTGGTCTGTAGTTCCCTGGATCTTCCTTCTTGGCCACCTTGCAGTGCTTCTAAGTCTTTTCTGTTAGAGTTTCATCAATGTCAGAAGGACTCACAGTTTGATGTTCTTGGCCAAGAACATCTAGTATCTTGGGTCTGAACAACATACAAAGAAGGTCAAGAAATCTGGGATTTCTTTTGGCATTTTTCCAGGATCCAACCAGCTTTTTTGGCAGCTTATTTTTCTGTTTCATGCTTCATCCTTTCAAGGCCCACAAAAGGCAGCCAGTATTTAGATGTGTAGCTCAGGAAATAAAACAAGCCATATTTTGTGGAACAGCTCAGTGATGCTAGGTTGCATTCAATTTGCAGGTTTATGTGTCAAATTCAGAGCATCACTCTCCAAGCCAACACGAGCTGGGGCATCCTCCAGCCTTGCCACAGAAGCTATCCTATGCTACAAAAGAATTAATTAGCAACGGAACAAAGGAAAGCGGGAGGGTGGATAAAAAGACTGAATATGACACTCAGTGCCATGGTTTGGTTGAGGTGTTAGGGCATAGGTTGGACTCGATGATCCTGAAGGTCTTTTCCAACCTAGTCATTTTGTGAATTCTGTGAACACAGAATAGTCTTCAGGATGCACCTGGACCACTTCAAGGACAGTAGTTTTAAGTTTCACTCACTGGTCCCTTTTAAACATTTTTTTGTCTAACCAAGGTACTCCAGGATTTTGCAGTCTCATTTTGAGATTAGCACAAACTATCTATTTGCCTCTCAAGTGAACCAGGTGGGATGCCTGTCTAAAGGGACACAGCTCATTTCTGTCAGCCCAGGTCCTTGATGCAATGCTGAAGAACCATGTTAAGTTTCACTCGTCATGATGCTACACACTGGTTCCGCAGCATCTTGCAACCCCAGTCCCAAAGTTTATGTTGTTCCTGAACCTTTCAAGATAGAGACTGTCACACCACTGCATCTGCATTGCAGACAGACAGGCAGGTCCCTGGGTAATCTGTATTTTTTGCAATCCTTTGTGAAAACAGCTCATTGCTTTCAAAGGTGTCCTGGAATATATTTTACAGTATTGTTGCTTCATTAGATGAAAGGGCACAATTAGACCTTTCACTTGGCAGATGTCCCTTGTATGGGAATTACTGCCCAGCTCTCAAGATGGCCATCAGAGGTAGATCATGGCCAATCTGTTGCAAAAATGTGAGATGGACGAGATCAACTGCTTTGTTATCCATGTAGGCTGTCTGATCAAAGTTCTGTTTTCCCTGCGTAGAGAGCAAAACGTGTCCTATCAACACCATTACAGCTAGTGATGCTAACTTTAGTTTTATGCAGGTTAATTATAGTTTTCCACATAACCATTTAGGAACTGTGGAAGTTCTACTTTCCCTGTATCAAGGCAAATTGCAGCTTTTTCTATGTTCCAGTCTAAGCAAAGAAAAAACCTGGAAGCTGTGTGGTCCTGTTAGCAGGGGATTACGCCCCAACTAAGAAGCTCTAAAAGAAGCACTCCAAAAGGCAATCCAGACATTCCCCAGTTTAGGTGACAACAAGATTTTTATTAAACTCCTTGACCTAGAAGTAGCACAGTCTTTGCTGTTCAGGGCTGAATGTCACTCTCAGTCCTGAAAAGTGCTAGTCCCAGGCTTCCCCACAATATTACACGTGGATGCTGCATGAGGCAGTAGTAAAAGTCTCACAAAGGGAATTTCCTCCCTCCTTATACCTGCTGCTGTTCATCACCAACCCTGACCAGCTGAAAAGACATCATTTCATAGGAGACTACTGGATTTTGCTGATTTTGCGGAAGCAAATTGCCTTATGTAATTTCGATATTTTCGCAAAGCTAAAAATACCAAAATAGGGAGTAGAAGGGAAATGATGAGGTAATCATGTTGAGAACTTTAAATATATAGAATAGAACTAAGAGAGCAATACTTGTATTTAGTAGCTGGAAGAACCTTTCGGAGCATGAGAAAGAAAGAGACAAAGACTTAAATTCAATTCTTTTTTTTTCCTATTATGCAGGACTGCAGCATCAACAACCAGCAATTGAGAGAAGAGATACATCATTAAACTTATTTATAGCATTAACTACTTTGCATTCATCCACACAAGTGAAACTGTAAAAAGAAGAAAAAATTATAAAGGGAGTGTGTGGTTCTTTCATTAGCTTGTCTGTAATGTTGGATTGGTCCATAAATTAATGTGTAAAAGAGGATGGGAAAAAAAAAAGAATTCAAAGCTTTGCCATTGTAATTATAGCTCTTTAAATATCAAAAGACACAAAGAAAGNCCACTATTAAATACTTGCATAAATCTACGGTCTGTATCCTGTAAGTTGAGGTGACATTGCTATCATGGCTTACAGGTCTCTTCACATGACTATTGGTGCACTTCAGTATTATTTATATTTATATATATATATATTATCAGGACACTTTGATAAGATGCATTCTTTCTGTCATGAGTGAAGGGCTAGTAAGTAACAACTGCGAAACCTTGCAAGTAAAAGGGCCTTGATGAAAGATTACCTAACTGATTTGGGCTGTTCCAGATACAAACTCTGGAAGTCTCTTTGGTACAACTCAGACATTCAGATGCAGTTTCATCACAGATTTACTAGTAGCTCCTCCATAGCGTGTCCCACGTGCAAATACCATGTCACAGCGTCAAGAAATGTGTCTGCATCCCTCTGCCTTTAAGTTCATGCAGTATTTGAGCCCAGAGAGCCACCAAAACTAACAAAATACAGTAGTAAAACATCTTCTAATATGCAGAGTGGATTGATGGGCACTGCAATTTCTAAATTAAATGCCACAAAGCTCAGTTCTCACCCACAATTTATTCCCTCACAGGCAACCTTTCCTCAGTCTCCCAGCAAGTCTTTTGAAGGGTGCCACAGAGAACAATTCTCATTCTTGATACCTGCCAAGATAAATCAATGTCCTTTGGTCCTTTACAGATTGCAAGTTTCCTCAGGTCCAGTCCCATAACAGAACAGTAGCTCCAGCTATTTTCTAAAAGGGCCAAATCCCACACTGCATGGGGTCTAATATTGTACTGCTCCTGAAATAAATCAGAAGTAGGCTTTTTATGAAGTTGAACCACTGCTCCCACAAGGTTGAGATCAATACCTTTGTGAGCAGCTGCAGTCCCTGTGGGTTTTTCAAGGGGCCGGTTGTTTCCTCAGGCTGCCCAGAAGTTGCCCTGTTGATGCTCAATAGTCATAGAAGATCCCATGCGGAGTGCAGCATCATTAAGCCTTGGTTATGGCACAGCCTCTCTTCTAAATTGACACTTTCAAACAAAATCCAAGACACAGCTCATCACATGCACAAAGGAATGAGAGAGTTCTTTGCTGAAACACAGCAAATTTTCGCCAGATGCTAGAAACCTAAGCCGATGCCCAGAAATGGGGACTTGCAGGACATTTCTTATCAAGTCAAGGAACCTGGGTGCTCTCCTCTTCCTGGTCCTCAGGCACACAATCAGAGGCACTATCCCTTATTATTTCTAGGTATTTACTTTAAAGGATAATCCAGCTGAAAAGAAGCAGGGTGGCTTTGTTGGTCCCCTAATGGGAATTTACTGGACTACAGGAGGGGAATACAGGAATGGACCATCTCAGACTTCATAGCTGGGACATGGCAGAAATGTAGAGCCCAGAGGTGGNAAAAAAGATTCCTTTTGAAAAGAGAACCGATTCTCTTGGCAAGCCACTATTAAATACTTGCATAAATCTACGGTCTGTATCCTGTAAGTTGAGGTGACATTGCTATCATGGCTTACAGGTCTCTTCACATGACTATTGGTGCACTTCAGTATTATTTATATTTATATATATATATATTATCAGGACACTTTGATAAGATGCATTCTTTCTGTCATGAGTGAAGGGCTAGTAAGTAACAACTGCGAAACCTTGCAAGTAAAAGGGCCTTGATGAAAGATTACCTAACTGATTTGGGCTGTTCCAGATACAAACTCTGGAAGTCTCTTTGGTACAACTCAGACATTCAGATGCAGTTTCATCACAGATTTACTAGTAGCTCCTCCATAGCGTGTCCCACGTGCAAATACCATGTCACAGCGTCAAGAAATGTGTCTGCATCCCTCTGCCTTTAAGTTCATGCAGTATTTGAGCCCAGAGAGCCACCAAAACTAACAAAATACAGTAGTAAAACATCTTCTAATATGCAGAGTGGATTGATGGGCACTGCAATTTCTAAATTAAATGCCACAAAGCTCAGTTCTCACCCACAATTTATTCCCTCACAGGCAACCTTTCCTCAGTCTCCCAGCAAGTCTTTTGAAGGGTGCCACAGAGAACAATTCTCATTCTTGATACCTGCCAAGATAAATCAATGTCCTTTGGTCCTTTACAGATTGCAAGTTTCCTCAGGTCCAGTCCCATAACAGAACAGTAGCTCCAGCTATTTTCTAAAAGGGCCAAATCCCACACTGCATGGGGTCTAATATTGTACTGCTCCTGAAATAAATCAGAAGTAGGCTTTTTATGAAGTTGAACCACTGCTCCCACAAGGTTGAGATCAATACCTTTGTGAGCAGCTGCAGTCCCTGTGGGTTTTTCAAGGGGCCGGTTGTTTCCTCAGGCTGCCCAGAAGTTGCCCTGTTGATGCTCAATAGTCATAGAAGATCCCATGCGGAGTGCAGCATCATTAAGCCTTGGTTATGGCACAGCCTCTCTTCTAAATTGACACTTTCAAACAAAATCCAAGACACAGCTCATCACATGCACAAAGGAATGAGAGAGTTCTTTGCTGAAACACAGCAAATTTTCGCCAGATGCTAGAAACCTAAGCCGATGCCCAGAAATGGGGACTTGCAGGACATTTCTTATCAAGTCAAGGAACCTGGGTGCTCTCCTCTTCCTGGTCCTCAGGCACACAATCAGAGGCACTATCCCTTATTATTTCTAGGTATTTACTTTAAAGGATAATCCAGCTGAAAAGAAGCAGGGTGGCTTTGTTGGTCCCCTAATGGGAATTTACTGGACTACAGGAGGGGAATACAGGAATGGACCATCTCAGACTTCATAGCTGGGACATGGCAGAAATGTAGAGCCCAGAGGTGGTGTGGGGCACACCACAGAGTTTCTTTCCATAGCTCCTACTGAGAAACTGTGGGTGAAATAGCTAATTTCTAGGTGTAATACATTTACAAAACTAGATACACATTTTGGGCTGTCTTTGGTTTCATATTTTAAGGAAACTGGATTTAAGACTCATCAGGAAGAAAAGCAGCTGCTATCACAGATGCCCTAATCATCCAAAATACAGTACTTTTTCCACAGACTTGCCTGATTGGGATGAAGAAAAAGTTCAAGAGCAGACCCTTGAGGTACAGTGTACTGCCTTCTACAAGTGACTTGACACCATTTAGCACAAACCTATATGCGTTCTTCTTCATGAGCTAACAAGCCAATTAATTATGAAATGCAACAGGTTTTGGCCTAAAGCCAAATTACAGTGGTGTCATTAGTCTTTGCTTTGTAGCAAAATCAAGAGTCCTGCCTGGATTACATTCTTTGAACTCTTCAGTTCAAGGATATTGTGCTGTAGAACTCTAAGTAGGTGCTGACACTTACACACATCATAATAACGGGCACTATAATAGCAATAATCGTCAATGTTTGTAAAGGCTTTTTCACTCCTAAATGTTCAGAGTCTCTTGGTAAAATATGTGACCTAAAACAAACACCTTTCCTGTGCATCTATCCACCTGAAGATGAAAAAACACCACGTATATTAATACGTAAGGTTTACCTGGAGGAGCTGATCCACCAGCAACACTCCTACCCCATCCACAGCTTGTCCCTGCTCTCAGTACTGCCCCTATTTCTGACTGCCTACACCTTCAGTTTTTTGCAGATTATCCCTATAGATTGATTGAAATGTAATTTCAGTGAACAGTATTTTTACAAAATGGATGAAGGATGTTTACCTGAAAAATACTTTGTTTCAATGAAGATATGTTAAATTAGAGTAATACACTAAAAAGCAGAACTGCTGGTTCTACAATATACATTTTAAAAATATAGATGCACAGAAAAAAAAATCAATAAGCTCTGAAGCAGAGACATAATTTCAAGCAAGATGGTGATCCCCTAAAGCTTTTGCCCAATTAGGCTGCACCTCTACCACAACACTTTAAGGTCTTCCTCCTGAGATATCTTCACTTTCCACCTCATTTCATCCCCCAACACCGCTGTGCTACCCCCTGGAGTCACCCTCTGAATTGCTGAGCAGGTTGGAGGAGCTGCCATGAGCCTCCCAAGCCATCGATGCAGCGTGCATGGCTCAGTGATGTGAGTGAGAGAGCTGCAGCCAGCCAGGCAAATGCTCTATTCAGAAATTGGGAAGGCTCGGTCTGAATCCCATTCAGCATTATTTATTATAAAGCGTCATATTTAAGCTAGCAGGATCAACGGCTCATCTCATCAGATTTCTGTATAACGTGAAACAATGAGAATTCACCCTGTGACTTCTGTGGTGCTGTTGCTGCTTCTGATAAAATATTATACAAACACATTAAGGAAACCAGTAGAAAACACCTGAGATATATATCTACGTTAAAGTTTTATTACTTCTGGGATCTCTAAAGGCTTAGGAAACATCACTGAACATTGTTTCATACATACTCATGAAAGGGTAACGTAATAAAACCAGGTCAAACAACACTGAATATTAAATTTAATATAAAGCATGCAAAAGAATGAAATACAGGAAATGTTGGAAGAATTATTAAAAAATAAGGAACTGTACTTGTGGTTGGGGGGGGGTTGGTGAGGATTTTCTGGGGTAGTTTGATGGGTTTTTAACTGGCACACAAAATTATTTTACATCCATAGAAAGATGCAATTAATTTTTTACTTTTTTTTTCTGACTAAATTTGGAGCAGCTGAGAGGTTGGTTATTTCTATCTTTAAAAATGGACTTATAATGTTGCCATCTGTTGGCATATGACAGATATAGCATCCCACAATTCCAGACAGAGTCACAAAAATGCAGAAAATTAAAGGGACAGATGTGAGAAATACATGCTCTCATTTGGTTCCAGTGTTCACATCTGTTCTCCTCAAAGATTTTTCAATCATATAAATCTATCCACAGAAGCTAGTACCTTGAAATGTTATGGCATTTCTGTTAACCATAAAAATCATATTCTAGTAGAGTTTACTGCATTCCAAAACATCACTGGATTCATAAAAATCTGGTTTCAATCAAGAGGACACAAAGTACATAGCAACATTACCTGTCTGCTTAAGTGCCCCCTCCCTCACAAACCATGAGCATATCTCACACAGCTGTAACTACATTGTAAGAACACAATTCCAACAGGTACCTGCAGATTCTTTGCACAACACCTAGAAGGGAAATTGGCATCCCTTTCTGATGGTGCCTGTACGTTGCTCTGTCCCTGTGGGATCCTGGAGCCCGTGACCCCTGTGCTGCTGGTGCCAGGGCTCTTCTTGTCACTGAAATGGTTGCCTACCATTGCAAGCACGTCTGCCTTTATTTGCAATGTCACCCATTTCTTTTCACCATGCTTTTGACAGGCTCTTGCTAATGCTTCCAACAACCTCTGCCTGCTTCCCTGTCCCAGCTCCTCTAGTCACACAGCACCAGCCCCCTCCAGCTCCCTCACTGGTTTGGATAGTGTAAGACCTCCCTGCTCCTCACAGGCAGAGATGAAATAACCACAAAACCAGTCACAAGGGTTATAACTCTTCCCTCTTTCTACACCTGTTAGACATTTTCCTTGGGATTTGAACTTTGCACATCATTCTCATCCAAGAAGACTGAAAAAGTACAATCCCTACCTCCCCATCTATTCCCCTTCTATTCCATTCACGGGAGTGGGGACTAAGCATACTTGCCTATTTGTGAGACCCACATATTCTTCCATGGGCAAACTCGTACCTCCTTTTTTATTTATGGATAGGTTTTAATAGAGAATAGAGAAATGATGCTCAAATTCTTATTTCATTTTTGGATACGGTGAGCCCATTTTCAGCTTAAGTACAACACACCTCCTCTGTAATACACTGCATAAATTCTCTCTCAAAATGGCAGCATCATCAAAAATTAAAAGGTATAGTACAAAGCAAACAATATTGGAACTACATAAGCATGTTGATTATTCACATGAACAGTTTTTGGTATTTACAGAAAGCATTGACTGATGCAGCTTGCTGGCCCCGTGAGCACTATGTTAAGTCATTAAAGTGCGAGCAGTCTTTATTTGTATTGCAGTAATATTCTGTATCCCCATCCCAGAACCCCAGTGTGCTCACTGCTTACAAACAAGCACCAAATCACAACGTGTACTTGAGAATTAATTTTTTTCCTTTAAGAACTAATTTAATCTTTGACAGCTCCTCATTTTTCTACCTATTTTCAATTATTTTGAAACATAAAATGGCCTGCAGGCTACCAAGTGGAAGACAGAATTCTTCCACACGCCTCCTAGATGAAACATCAAAATAAGTAGAAAATCCTAATTATTGCATATTCCAGAAAGGTCAGTGACCTATATAGAATTCACAATACATAAGCAATTACATGCCTGGCTTTAGCTGATACGTGATAGTTGACAATAGACTTTCTGGTCCCTCTTGCTCCTCAGGTAAATAAATAAGAATGTAATGAAAATATCTTTTCCTGAAAAGGATTCTGAATTTAAGACCAAAGCAATTTTTATATCAGCTGGTACTTAGCACTGCCTATCTAAACATGATAGAAGTTTAAAAATTACAGAAGTAACCATAGACTCTTAAACTTCAGATGCCAGTAAGCAGTAGGACCAGTGATTGAATATCCCCTCTGTTGGCTGTCCTTTGCTTAGATCTTGTGGCCACATAGCAGGGCCATGATTTGTATTACCATGAGAAGCCAACCCAGGGAATAAAGAAAATACAGCAAAATTAAATAAAATTAGGGCTGTCATTGCTAATATAGAGTGTCTCAGAAACATTTTGTCTCATATTTAATTACACTAAAAAGTAAATTATATTTATATACTTACTACAATTCAGTCAGAAGACAGGTCTAGACTAGGATTTATTACAGAGAAATGTGCACTTGCAGTGTTGATCTACAGTTAGCAGTTTCTTCTCTTTTCTCCTGTTTTCCTCCAGACCAATAATTCTGTGGAAGACATCCCACTTCAGTCAATTACTTATACAACTGTTTGACCCTCAAATTCCTTCTCAAATGAGTTGTTTTTTGTTTTGGTTTTGGGGGGTTTTTTTGCCTTTTTTTTTTTTTTAACTCTAGAACTATGAGGAACAGCTACACAAGTTAATTTTCTTCACTCAAAATCCTAGCTGTGGTAGAGATCTGTCTCACCTAAATTTAGTCACCTGACCAAAAAGCCTACACCGAAAGTCTAGAGACTGGTAGCTTTAAACTTCTTTACACAACAAAATTGCAAGAGCATCTGGGAGTTGTTTTGATGTTCTTATGACCCTGGTCATGACTGGAGAAAACCTGCCTCTTTCCTCCATCCACTGGGAAGACAGCTCCTGACCAGGTAGTGAAGCTGAGCTGCTGACTTCAGGAGATTTTCAGAAACACTTGGTGCACTTATGAAATAAGGTGCTACATAAAAGAGAGTCACCATGATATCAGACTTCAGCTCTTCAGTAAAAAGAAGAGCAGAAGCAACAGCCAAATTTGTGAGGCACCCTATTCTGTCAGTCTTGCATCTCGCCCACTGTCAGGGACATAAGCAGAGAAACAGTCAATATTCTGAATCCTGAGAAGGCTTGGGCACAAGAAAAGTAGTGGGATGCCTGGCACTTGCAAGACAAAAACAATGCTGGCCTTGCATTGAATGCATTTCAATAGTTTTTTAATTAACACACAAAAACCAGTAAACTTGTAGAGTGCAGGTATATTCAGGTTTAGAGGGCAGTGGAGCAAGGGGGTTCGGTGTGAGACCAAAGCACGCACTTACCCCGGCATCTGTGCACTGGAGGGCATGACCCATCAGCACAGCACAGCGCTGTGCAAACGGGCACCCCTCCAGCCCAGACCTGAGCCAGGGGACGCTCTGGAGTCAGGACTGCAGGTGGAAGCAAGACCCATATCCAGTCTTGCAAACAAGGGGTTAACAGCTCGTTATATCCCCCTCCAATAAAGCCACTGCTGATAAATGCAGAGCAACGCTTCCTTGGAAATTAAAAGTTACCAAAACAAGTCGATTTCAAATCCTGCATTGTGATGCAAACAGATTTTTTTTAAAGACAAATACACAAATCAGAAAATGTTCACCTGGACATTTCTAAGAGGAAAATACGCTTGAAGATGCCAAATGCTCCTGTGTCACTAGGGAAAGCCCATGTAAAGAGTGCTTCTGTTTACTTCATTAGCATCCATTTTCATCAATACCCAAGATGGTATCATTTCACACACCAGAAAGCAATTGCCAAAAACACGCTTTCAAAAATGTATCAATTGATCAGAAAGTGCTGATGAGATGAATAAACTTATGCAGACCAAGAAGGAATATGTTCATAATCCCCTCGCAGCTGGAAGAGACTGAGTACACAGCAGCCTGAAAACAGCCGTAGCAAAACCCTGGGGTTTTTTGCTGGTCATGCTTAACACTCCTACACCACTGCCACCTGCCGGCAAACAGAAAGGTACACATTTCATTCTAAAAAAGATAAATAAAACATCAGTAGTATTTTTAACCATGAAGTGCTAAGGCTGGAAGCAAGGCGTTTACAAGATCCAGAGTGGCAGCAAGGCACCTGTGTTCACCTGGAGACACCACAAGCTTGGAAAGCACGTCACTTTCCACCAGCAACATCAGCAGCACTGATTGATGTTACTGCACCCTTTTTGAAAGGATTCTCATTTCCACAAGAAAAATTAAGTCTCAAACGTTCCTTCGTTAAAGACAATGAAAAAATTTCCATTGACTCTGGTGGGAATCCACAGGTGACATTTAAAAAGCACTGACCTGTTGGATAACACTTTTTTTTTTTTTGACAGTTTATCTATGCAATCAAAAGAACAAAAAGAAAACAAAAAGAAAAGTACAGTGCAAAGTCAATACACCACAACATTTTCTTCCTCTCACTAGTCAGTTTAAGTTCTCCATGAAAACAAGAGGAGTCTTTGGTGACAGGCACAGCAATATGTGCACAGACCTCAACAAACCTTCCTTGCACCTCTTTGAGTGTCAAAGTGCTACGTTGTTTACACAAAAAATGTATATTGTGAGTGCTTCTTCATTTTCCCTGGCCAAACGGTGGGTCAGCTGATCAATACAGATGGGAACACCAGCAGTGAGTTTTCCTGTTCATTTCTTTGGGATTAACTGATGAGAAGGAAAAACGTTCAGTTCTGAAAACTCAGGCATCAGCCCCAAAAGCAGAGCATCTTTCGCAGGTCCAGAACTGGTTAAAATGTTTCAATTAAAAATTAAACGTTGTAGATAGAATAAAATAATAATAATAGCAATAAAAGCAAACAATTTACTGCTAATGCAGTGATGTTCTTTTAGGAAAGAATGTAGATTTTGTGATTTAATGAGTCTTCAGAATTTTTCAATAGAACAAGATTGCGCCTTAGGAAACAAACAGAAAAACACAAATAAACCTTTGTTCTGTATTCATTAATCTGTAAACTATAACTCTATAAACTTTAATCTGTAAATTGACACATCTATATTATTCATGTATGACAAGATCTAGGTTATGGAGCAAGGTTCTTTTAGCAGTAGGACAATATAGGAACCTACCTACAAAGTTTCTAAGATAATAGAAGAAGAAATCACAAATGGAGGATCTCACCCATCAGTTGGCCAGGGAATCATCCTGGCAGCAATAGCAAGAAGTTTCTCTGATCACATATTGCTGCCTATGTGATTCACATCACCGAATGCAGCGAGTTGCCCTCATTCCTTGCCACAGGCAGCAGGCACTACTTGGGATGACTCCTTCAAACCAGGCAGCAGTATAAAAGCCAGCTGAACCTCACCTCGTGGTGGGGGTAGGACAAAGACTTGAGCTGCCTGCCTCTGGTCAGCATCAGCCTTTCTGGTCACATCACCTAACAATACTGTAAAAAGGCAGAGAGAAGATAAAGATTTTGAAAGAGAGTACAGAGATAAGATGGCACTGTGAAAAGAGAGTGACGATATTTTTAAGAAAATTAAATTAAAAGATAGAAAGAAATTGGCACCTTAGGTTACTTCAGAGGAAGAAGTTTGTACAGTCACAGTGGAAGAATGGGGGTAGGCTGGGAAGGAGCTATGGAATGGAGTTTGTCTCCAACGTGCTAAAGAAGTGATAAAGTCTTAGTAATGGCCTGGGGGAAGAAAAAAATCTTGACAGGGTTGGAAACTGTGTCCTGCACATTCAAATAAAGTAAGACAGCAATTCCCATGCCAAAATAGATGTTATAATACACAACACAAAAAATTAGAAAAAAGTTACCTGTGCAATTGGATTGGAAATAACAGAAAAAACTGCAACAATTGGCTGTAAAATGCAGAAGAGGCAAAGACAATACCCAAAAACACAGAGTGTGTTTCAGACCCTTTATAGGTCTGAAGGATGTAAGAAAGCAGAGTTGCCTCAAAGATAAAAATGGGTTGTGGATCTGTGGATATATAACAGAAAGGACAGTTTGTCTTCTTTTAATATATTACTCATACCCTTATATAGATATGTGAATCAATAAAATAAAAAAATTGTATTTATAAAAATGTAAAGATTAAAAATATAGACCCTTTGGGGACTTGAATTAATGGCTGGCCATTTTTGAAGAGCTATCACACAGGTGGGATGGAGGAGGAGAAAGTAGTTTGACAGCAGAGAGTAAGTTTACAAATATAGAAATAATCAGTCTCTGAAAAAATTAAAAAAAAAACAACAACAGAGAAAAGAAGGGACAGAGGAATAAAAGCTGAAACTAGTCTGGGTTTACAAAGGGCATGTAGTCAAAGTCAGTGTTGACTTTGCTAACTGCTAGGAACTAGAAAGAAATTATCAGGAGGTCATGGGAGTTGCTTGCAGAGAGTACAAGGGAAAGAAGCAGGAAATGGCCTAGCACAGAACTGGAAAAGAAAATGACAGCAGGTAGGATTTCCAGTGATTGTAAAGAAGTGGAAGTGAAGAGAGAAGGAGAAAACCCAAGTGCTGAAATCAACACTGATAGATCTACACTCAGAGAGTGAGCAAGGGAAACAGACCTTGCAGCATGTAGAGTGGGTAGCTGATGCCAAAATGAAATGTATTAATTCACATTCAAGTCAGAGGAAAGCGTGGCTTTCTTTTTTTGGCCTATGATCTAGGCAATCTCAAGAGATGAAGCCTTCTCTTCACCCAGGAGCCCAGCTTCCATGATAAAATATTAAAGCATGTGTGTTATAGAACATAACTAGATAAATGGAGCATCACAGGGAAGTAAACAAGCAATATGGCATTGAGCAGAGATATTGCAAATGAGGGGAAAAAAATATCAGCACTTTCTTTCAGTTTGGGTCTGGAATCTATCCTGAATTTGAATTAAGTATGAAGATCAAAAGTGAGTCTAGTTAATATTTAAAGATATGCTTTGGGGAAAAGGCTTGGTTTTCTGATTATTTGTGACTAACTTTTAATCTTTAAATTTTTTTATTACACTTTCTGTTGAATAATATTTTAAGCAGTGTATCTTCTGAAGTTCCCCTGAGCTCCCACTTGAGTGTGATAAATAACATGCTTTGGAACTCAGAAATTACCTTTCATATGCAAAATATTATAAATTTGAAAATTATAGATTATGCTTTTTTCATCCTCTTTTGTGCAGTTTCTTTTTCTTCTTATAACTTTGAGGGACTTTTTTGGGTGTAATGGAGAGTACCATCTCACTTGCTGCCCATGCAGGCTCCTAAGCTCTATACCTAGTGGAAAAACAAGACTCAAAAGTGTAATAAACACTAAAAAGGCTTATCTAGATTAAGTATATTTAACCCCCTTATCAGCATCAGAACAAGTGTACGTTATTGGCTGATTATTTATTTCTAACACTGGTTTATTTCTAACACATTTGGAAGGATCAGCTCATTCCCCAAACTGTGAGCTGCTGCCATTCCCATTCAGAAAGGAGCTAATCTAAGGGCTAAAACAGTGAAGTAATAATGTCATGTCAAATCTAACGTGAAAACAGCATCTCATGACACTTCAACTCCTACTCTGTCCATTGGACCACAAAATCTGATATCTAACGTGATACAATTTACTAGAGGAGATCTTCTATCCCACTTTTTGGAAAGTATTGTTTTACTATACTAGTATACTTTTACTATACTAGTAAAAGGTCCCTACATTAAGTATTCAGGAAGCAGCCATCCTAATTGCATATTAACCATATCCTTTTTCAAGGAAATAATATATCTCTCACAACAAGAATTACAGCAATAATTAATATGAAATGCATGATAAACTCCTCAATAGTTACTGGTTTAGATCTATTGTTTGTTGTTAATCAGAGAAAGAAAACAAATTTCTGAAGGTAGATAGTATATTGTGCTTGGCCAATGGAAAGCCATTTAACTGAGAACTTCATTCCTACACGTCGTTTTATATCTACAAATGGTCATAAAATTATCCAGTTGAAAGAAAAGCCATGATTTTTTGAAGTCAGAATGAATCAAATTAATACAAGCTTGGTTACAAGCAGATATTTCAAAAATGTACTCATAAGAGACTCTGGGGGAGTGGACAGATCCAAACTTCATTCAACTGCCCCTGAAGTAACAATCAGCCTCTTTTAATAACATTAAAGTTGCAGGACATAAAAAAATCACATGGCCTGAGTAATAAGCCCTGAGAAGTTTAGTTGCAGGCATCAGTAACCTTTGCTGTCACTGGCACAGGGGAGCTCTCAGCCTTCCTGAGGAGCAACACAGGTCTCCAGTCACCAGAGGAACATTCTATTTCAGGCTTGAAGATCTATCTCAAACACCTAACAGCCAGCCACAGGTCAATATCCACAAGTGCCCACAGTTTACACACCAGAGACACCAGTATGGTTCCATGAGGGACCATACCGTGGAGTGGACTGGTACTTCTGTGCCTGACACCAAACAGTGTTATCCCAATCACAGCCACAAGCTGGTTTGCTCAGTTGTTTGTTTGGCTTGTCTTCTCTTTTTAATGCCTTCATAATAAGCAGTTAAGTTGTCAGAGTTCATAGAATGACTTCAACCTGATGATCTCATGAGTGTACATCTGCCCACAGGAATAAAAGTGCCAACAAGATGAGTTGTTTATCTCTGGTCCCCAATGGCAGAGTGCAGCTATGAAGGTCAGACATTACATTTGCAAGAATTGACAGAGTTCCTGCATCCACTGCATGATTTCAGCACCCATAACTGAGAACTCTCCAGACATGTGAGTGGCAATCAGGAAGGACAAGTACATATGGGAAGCTGAAGGTTGCTATAATACCAGGTTGTCACATATATTACTACATGACAGCTGGAACTTCACAAGGTCAACCCATCACTAGAACAAAAAAGTCTTAAGAAAGTAATTACAGTGGACAGACATGCCAGGGTGCCCCTGCTTTCATTTGATGCTGTGTCTAGGAATTAAGAATGTCATTACTAGACTGCAGAAAAGAAAGAATGATAGAAACAAAACTGAATTGAAAGAGAGGTTAATATACTGCATACTGGAAACTTGTATATTAACCCAAATGCTTTTAAAACAGTAATCCAAGGTCCTCGGCCTTCTTTTCACCTCATTTTTAAATTTATTTTTTAACTTACATGTTTAAATTAATTGTAAGTTCCTATAACACCAGATTAATAGATATCTGCATTTTAAATTCAGGAGCTGTTTCAAATCAACTGTAAGGATCCATAAACAAAGAATGATGGCCATAATTTTTCCAGGAAGCCACTAACATGGCCAACCTTCCAGAAACAAATGGATAATTTGAATGAATGAGTGGGAGCAAGAGTGAAAAACAAACCATAAGGATTGTATGAAGGTTGTTTTAGTTTAAAACACTCTCTCACGCCATAAACGTACAATATGAAATTAAAGAAAAAAGAGTTTTTACTTTGCAAACCTCATTTTATTAACATTAGAAAAATTTCAAAATAAAAATATTAAGGAGATTAGGAATATCTGTAATGACTCATAAAAGGTCTCAGTGACCTTCTGAAAAAATAAAATACACTTCTGAAATGATACTTTAATTCAGGCATTATGCATTTATGTAAAACATTGATAATCTCAATTGAAGAATTAGCTGGTATAACAGAATTTGAAGTGTAATTTCTATACAAAATGCAAATTTTTAATTTTGATTCAAACAGCATCTTAGGGTACAGTTAAAAAAATATTTTTTAAACCTAAAATCCAATGTCCTCAGACTTTTGCACATCCGTTTGAATGAACACCAGTGGAGAATCTGCTAAGGTAGATAAAATGTTGCTATTAGATTTCAGAAGGATCAGTCTTTAAAAGGACAGGAGCTTACTGTTCCTTCTTTGCTGTCCAATGGAAAATCCCATCAAATTACAGCTGTAGTAGTTATTAAATTTAAAAAAATGAAGAGAATACTCCTTCTGCTTTGCTCTAAATTTTGATAAGCCTAAATCTCAATATATTGGTTATTAATTCAATTTTTTAAAAAATTCAAAAGCAAGAACAAGTCCTTGCTTTGATGTTTCACTTTCAGAGGAAATACCCAGATTCAGGTAAAATGTAAGACTGTGCATTTATTTTTAAGTCAGTGCCATACTTACAGTAACCTAAGATTCTATAAATGCCAAGAATCTTGCTTTAACTGTCTGTGTTTTGTTTACAGAGCTCTGTCTATGTATACAGATTTCTTCCTGGAAGCATCATTTTGTTGTTTAGACCAAGGACTGACAGATCCACCAAAATAAGAATTTCTATTATTTCTGTCTAAAAAAAGCAGTCATTTTTTGTGAGTACAGAAACATTGCCGGATCATATGAAACACGCGTCTCAACTGATTGGAATCATGTTGGCAAGCATGAATTTCTTCCCTTCTTGCAGACCTTTTAGCTCAATTAGCAGCTATCAAACAAATTCATCTCTTAAGGGAAGAGATAAGAGGTTGAATGCACCTCAGAAACTGGTATAAGCAGGACCCTGGCTGCCCAGATGCAACACATCACCACAGAGGCACAGGTTGCTCTTAGAGCAACCCAGTATAGGGACTCTCTAAGAACAGAGACCAGAAAGCAGAGAAAGATTAAAACTTCAAAACCCTCCTCTTTTCACACCACCTCTGTGCAGCAGCTCATACCTCATCTTGTCTACTCCACAAAGGCTCTCCACGGACCTGGGGTTGCAAACAGCAGATGAGAATACACAATGCACTTCAAAGAGCTCACATTGTGTACAAAACCTCTGGAAGTTAGCTTTCCACCTGATTTTCTGTGTTTTGGAACTAGTGTCAGCACTGACATACAGGGACGTGGCTACTACACAGAAGATGGGCTACGTCCCTGCTCATGATACATTTAGTTCTACAGGTGGTGTAGAAGCAGCAGTGAGAAACAATATAAAGCTGCCTGGCTGCAGTTAGGGCTTCTAGCATGTCCATCAAGTCTCACTTCCATTTGTATGTAGTCTCTGGACTCTCATTTTTGTTTGTGTGTATAAGAGTCTAGCCTTGCTAAATTGAGAACACAGCCTTTGGTTCCAAGTGCACTTTTGTCTCCAGCTAAATCTCTTTTCCACAGATGCCTAACAACCTCCAGTTAAATCTATTATTATTAAAGAAGTAAACTGCACTGAACTCTGACAGGCCTATGCAGAATTTTGTGTACCAAAAAAATGGCTATGAACCATCATTTAAAGGACATAGTTTCCACTCTTCATATCCAAAACTGAAAACCTTCAGCATCTTTTGATAAGAAGACAAATCTGCTTGCTCTCTGCCCACACAGGCAAATGTTAAAAGAAGAAGGATGTTGAGGTCCGAGGTCCATTCCAATATCCGTGTTTGTCAAGAAGCATTCAGTGGCTTCAGAAGGTACACCAGAACAATTGTGAAGGTGAGATACTAAGATAGGAGTGAAATTAAAATCTCCCATCAAGTACATGAGGAGAGTTCAAACATTGAATCAGCATTGCATCTTAGATGTTTTCACAAAAGAAAAAAAAAAAGAAAAAAACCAACAACAAACAAAAAAGACACCCAAGAAAACCCCAAAACAAGCAGAAACCTCCAAAATACAAAACCCCACCACACCTGTGAACTGAACAGCTGTTTTTAGAGACTGATGTGCATTCAGGATGTAACTACATGGGAATCATCATGAAGGGTAATGTGAAACTCCTACTGCTGCTATTCAACACTAGGTAACAGGTACTGCATGCTAGCAGAGTCCTGATGTAAACTAAATGCAGTAGGCATGGCAAATACAGGTGCTAATGCAAACATCATCACCTAGCTCTGGTTTAAAGCAGCTGTGATGCCTGGAGTAAAAGCTAAACTGGCATCAATCTGCTGTAGGCAGCTCACTTTTATCTTCCCCCCTCCACTTTCTCCTCCCACACCACACTTTGTGCTGCACCGTTTTATTCAGGGACCACGTGCTGCAGTGTTTGTGGAGACACCATGCAGCATTGTGAGCTATCATTTTTTTGGTGTGCTTTCTAGCAGGTAATAGGGAGAGTCAATAATAAGAATTTAAACTCATTTATCTTCTTAGCCAATTGCCACAGCCTATCAGTTAACAAGATTTCTGAAAATACAGAAAAACATTTTGTGCACACATAGCTTGCTTTTGGGAACTTCTGTTAACATTCTTGCAAAGCCCACACAGCTTCAGGCACTGTGCAAACATATGGGAGTATACAGACTGAAGTAAACACAAAACAGTAGATGTAAAAAATGAGGCCAGTAATACAGATTAAAAATAACATGGATTTATAGTACAAATTTTAATAAATAACACCGCACATTCCAGTGGAGACTTCATGCATTTGACATACTAATGTTATTGTTGCTGCACAGCTGTGCTCCCAGAATTTCTTTAGGAAGGTGCCCAGAACACTAATATAATCAAGTATCTGGAAGCATCTCAATACCACAAGTGGCATTAGTGTAAAATGTATTAAACTAGCACGGATTTACATCCCCCCATCCCCCCCTCCCCATTCTAATTCAATTAAATGTGAAGGGGAAAGTGCTCTATAACTTGCAAGTCCCCTTTTTTTTTTTCCTTTAAAACAGAACCAAATAAACCAAATCTCAATGGCTCCCTCTGCTGTCATGTCTTAGAAGTTTCACTATATTTGTAAGTTTTTTTTTTTTAAAACAGTTTTTTCCTTCCCCAGTCAGTGAATATCCAGTATTTTCACAACGTCACACAGCATGCCAGCTCTAAAGAGTCAAACAAACCCTTATCCAAAAGCAAATTTCTCAAAGTGCAATTCAGTGCTTGCTTATCAAGGCTGGAATAGCAGCATCCCTTCATGTTTGCACAGCAGCTACATGTAGCATAATGAAAAAATGTTTAAGAATGGTTTATCACCTTTGTAATCAGCTTGGGTTGATCTGGATTCAACTGCATAGATGTGGATTTTGACTCTAACAACGCCAGACCACTTTGCATGAAACAACTATATCTGTAATAAAATAAATGCAACAAATATTTCAGAGCTATGGAAACAGCCCTAGAGAGAGAACATTTCTGCTAAAACAAAAAATACTCCACAACACATTAACCAAGCCGGAGAGCTGTACTATCTCTGGCAAGCATTCTGGATTGCCCTTTGCCAGGCCCCAGGGACAGATAATGGTCATTACCTGGAACAGGTGAGCAGCAAAGCAGCAATATCAGGGTGTCTTGTCACACAGTTGACAACAATTTGTCTGCCTCTCAGCATCCCGGTAGGAAGCTCAGCAACAAGTATTCCATCAGGGACCTAACTCCTAGCCACAGAAGTCAACAGATCACTCAAAAGGAGCAAAACCAGACCCCAGGATCTGCTCTCCCACACTCAAAGAATTAAGAACTCTGGAGGATATAACTTATTCTCAGCAATGTACAAAAAGGGAGGAAAATAAAAATCTGCAGTGCTCAGTCAAAACACAGAGGTGTAAATTGAAGAGAAAAGCAAAACTCTTCAGTACTTCACTTTCCAGTCTGTGGAAGCACCTTCCAGGCAAAGAGTGTGTGGGGGGAGGCAGCTGAGGAGGGACATCCCCACCCAGCAGTGGTCCCCTTTACGTGGCTTCCTGGCAGAAGCACACACTGCTGAGTGACAGTCCCTCAGTGCCCCCTGAAAGTAGATTTGATGCCCGAGGTTAATGGAATGACAGCAGAGAATATTTCCATACTAGTCACAGAATTTGTCTCAATTGCCTCTGTCTTTCCTCTCCGAACCCGATGCCTCCCAAAGCGGGAGCTATATTTATCCTTTGCACACAGGGATGTTCTCATGCTTCTAAATTAAGCAGCTTCTGTCACGCCCAGGACCAGCCATAACCCTTCTCTATTGGCTCTCCACACCAGAGTTCTTGGTGCATTTGTGGCACCCTGTCTAAACCTACCACAGATGTGCACACCCAGATAGTCACCTCACTCATCTGGCTGTGAAAGCTGAGACCACTGATGTCCCCCACCGTACACGTCCACTTTTCACACAGGATGCATCTAAACTGGTGAGAGACGACCTCTCCTTGAACTGCCAGGGTACCACTGACACCTACAGCCTAGTTCTGCCTAAAGATTATACCCACTGCATCTCCCAGAATCACCTTCCTCCAGGAAACATGCCGAAACCCATCACATTTCCAGGCTTCCCATATTCTTGCCAGCGTAAAAACTTCCTCTAGATTTCAACTGTTCTTTTCTTTTTTACTTTTTCCCAGCATATTTTTACCGTGATGGTAGGCTAATTCACTTACAGGAGGGAAGTTTAGTTTATTTTTTGTAAAGACATACAAACACTCTAATTTATTACTAACAGCCTCTTAGCTTGAAATGGCTTTGCTCTCGTTTTGCTAGGCTAGGCTCACACATTTAATTCTACCCATCCAAATACAGATAATACTTATAACATCCCAGATTTAGCTTGGAGATACACCATCCTAATCTAACAAAAGAAAAACTGAAAGGGCTTTTGAAATATTCCAAGTGAAATCTGCCCAAATAATATTAAGACAGCTCCCCATTTCAAACCTCTCAAATGCCTTCAGCTTACAATGATGGTTTTTTGCTATAAAAGTCCATACCCATTGAATGTCAGACTGGTCCTATTCATCTAGATTGCAAGTTTAAATTACTTATTCAGCTTCTTAGAGGCAGATACTACACACCAGTATCAGGGAAAAAAAGCTTAGCAGAATGTCCAAAAAAGTACTAAAGAATTGTAAGGAATTTTGTATTATCAAATACACAAATAAGAGTGTTCTATGTATTACATACGCTCCAGATTAAATCTTTTTACTCTCATGTTTGTAAGAAGTTGGATCTTCCTTTCCTCAAGTTGGGCCCAACTGCTACAAGCTTTCTGGTTTACTGGCATTACTTGTAGTACTTTCCTGACTGTCAGGCTTGGAAGGAGCAATTTTCATACAAGAATTGATGATATTACAGAGAAAAAAAACAAACAAAAAAAACGTATTTGGCACACTTAAACCTGTCACTTCAATGTATTTGATGCTGGAAAGCAAGAGGGTAGGAGACAAATACAATTAGTTAATGGGAGCAGTGATCAACCCTATTCTCTGTGCTTTTTTAGACAGAGAGAACACAGCCTCCCAAAGCTCCTCTTGTATTTATTCCAGACTCTGCCTACAGAGCTGGAAAAATTATCCTGACTTGGAATCAACTGAGTGTCAGAAAGCCTGAAACAAAAGAAGCTTGTTAAACTTAACAGTATTTGCATACTTAATTAATTTATTCCCTAACCCCTTCTAGAGAAAGGAGAGCCCACATTACTGACATGAAACCATGGCATGAAGGTTGAAGAATGTTTACTGTTCTATAGGAAGTCTGAGGCACCAAAACCCTATCCCCTCCTTTTCTGTAATGCTGTTAATCCATGAGTTTAAGGCAAATCTCATTTCAGCCCCATTGCAGATGCACTCACTATGTCAGATATATCTTTTTGTTTGCTCATCCAGTGGATTTGAACCGATCCTTCTTTGAACTTCCCAGACGTGATCCAGCTGTGAGTCAGAAACCTGCAGCAGTCCAGGGGTACTGCTGAGCTGGTTAAATCTGGTTGAGACCAAACCAAGTAGCAAAGCTCTGGTCCAGAACTGTGCTGCAGAGGTCAGCACACAGGCAGCAGCGGTGCCTAACACAGCTGACAACTAGATGAGCACCTGCACAGGTAACAACCAATGACCACAATGTATAAAAAAGGACTGTTTCCGTCCTAGCTGTAACTCTTTCACAAAATAATGAACTCTCTATTGTGGCAGTAAAATAATCTGAGCTCTGTGTAAATTGCAGCACACTTGGAATTCAATCTCTTACAAAAGGGCTCTACCCTGAGCTGAAGAAAAAAGAAACATGAATACTCAGAGTAAAATCTGTAGAATATAAGAGGTAATATCCAGCAGCATCTCACCCCTGCTCTTCTGGGGGTAGGAATAGAAGTTCCTGGAAGGAAAACCTGAATTCACAAGCACTTTTATTTTATTTCAGAAAGTTTTTTCTCAAGTAATTACTTGAGAAAGCAAAGGACCCAATGTTCACCCGGGACTAAGTTTTCCTATGCCAATATGCCTAGGCCCCAACCTGAGCATGACGTAAGAAATCTATAGGGAAGAAGAAACCCAAACCAATAACTAACCTTACATCAAGTACATTTTGTCTGTGTACAGGGACAGAAGCACTTGATTCAGTGGGAGTGCAGCACCTGCCCCCATCTAACTCCTATATTTAGTTCTCCTGTAGGTTGCTTTAGAATGCTTCCTCTGTAATACCAAATGCATATAAAGATGAAAACTTTGACCAAATGCTCCAAAGGTAACATTGCTGGAGCTCTGAGGTATTTTTCCAAGGGAAAACAAAGTGTGAAAAATCTGTGGATAGCCCTTCTAGATACACCTAGTAACAGAAACTTTCCAACCACATTTCTATCAAGTGCAGCCCAGATTTAATTTTGTAAAGTAAATGCCATTTTGCCTGTAGAATAACATTCCATTTATCATCTTGATAATTTTTCATATTTGGTTAAAGTTTCTTTTTAACAGAGAAAATCCATGCTTAACTTTGTCTTTTTGAGCGCATTCTCAGTGGACTTTTTTTGTTCTTGGCTCTCAAGTGAATCATATTGTTACCGCAGATGATGTAACAATTTTTTTAAAAATTACGTTTTGCTACAGAATTTTCCTTCATTTAAAGGTTTTCTGAGTTTGTTCAAGTTGTGTTGAGCAACTACTTATGTAATCCACAAACCATAAAGCAACTGAAATAATTCAATGAACTAAAAATCCAGGAAGGGTCTTGATTCAGAAAGTCTCAGCAAACTGGAGGTTAGGTAAGCATGCTGGAGGCAGCTTCTTTCCTTGCTCTCACACTGCTCTTCTTGTTCTCACCATTGGTTGTGGTCAGAGGCAGAGTATCAGATTAGCCAGGTTTTTGGCCCAACTCTCATATCCATTCTTATTAATTGTAAAAAAAACTGCAAAAAGGGCTGAGTTAAAGTTTTTAAAGTATTTTTGCAACAAACTCCTTGAATTTGTTAAAACCTAGGACTGAACTGTCTTTTCACACCTTCTGGATCCCAGTTCAGGGAAAAAAAAAAACCAAAAAACAAAAAACAAACAAAAAAAACCACAAAAAAAAATCCCACAAAAAAAAAAGAAATTCAGTTTAATTTACATATTTTATGCATCTATTTTTACACTCTTTTTTGAGCACAATATTATGAACACTAAATAACAAAAAATGTTGATAGTAATTTGATTTAGAAAGAATAATGGAAAAAAATGTACACTGTGCAATTTAATACATCTTTTTTCCACGTAATGTTTTGGTGCATTTCTTTAGCTATTGGGGTAGAAGACTCTAATACAGGCATGCTTTTTTTGTGTTAACATTACAGGAAGATTTTAATTTGATCTGTATTGGATACTAGTATTTGTGACATTACTGGCCAAGGACTTTGGGCTCATCATAAGTCTGTGAAGCTTTGTGATTAAAAAGAACATGGCCTCAAAACTGTCTGCAATATCAGAGCATTCCATACAGATTGTAAGCAGACCTACAAAACTGGATCCAAATCAGCCAACAATGAGCCTTTTATTGTTCGCGATGTGAGCTAGATGACAGGGGAAGGCTAAATCTTAAACCTCTCCTGAAAAATCTCATACTCAGAGGTTTAGTCTCCCTTAAGACTCAGCAGTTCTTCTCTTTGAAAAGCTGCACAGAGCTCATCCTTCTTTAAATTTTGCCAGCAGACAAGAGGGTAAATTACTTACCAACCTGGATGTTTCCCTCCTGACTTCCTTCCTCAGGCAGAAGTGATTCAAGGTCAAGCTCTTACCTTTGTGAGGAAAGCTGCAACCAGCAGAGAACTGCAGCCATCCTGGGAGCATGCTCTGGTATTTCCACCTCTTCCCTCTTACTAGCATGATGGAATACTTGTACTACAATTGTTTCTCCCAGATCAAACTCTAGACTCAAAAATCCTTAATTATTATCAACAGTTTTATTTCAAGACCCCTTTGCAGCCATTTCTGCACATTCTCTATCATTGGCTGAACATGTATCTCCTCATTAAATCCTTTTCAGTCCCTAATACTCCTCTATCTTCATGGTCCTTTCCCTAGGATTTCCATGTATCCTACCACTATGATTTCTATTTAACCCTTTTCCCACTATACACACAAATTAAAAAGTATTTGCTGTCAGCACATTCTTCTTTTAACCATCCCCATTTCCTCAGTCTTATTTAGAAGCATTTAAGTCCAGTGACATCCATTTGTGAAGTCTAAAGCGTCTCACCCTTTACATGTCCTTCCACTCTCCTGTAGAAAATGTGATTTATTATAATAGGATTATTACATTATCAGTTAAATATAGATGAGTTTATGCCTGCTGTTGGTTGATTAAGTATAAATGTAAGAATTACTGTATTAGATTTGTGCATTCTACTTGAGGATCTGTTTCTCAAAAAATACGAAGTGGAGAAATTTGTGCACATCAATGTTCACAGAAATAAAAGATTTTAAGTATCACATTCAAGATTATCTTTTGACTGCCAAGTAAATATAAATTCCTCTTTCGCTAGCAGTATTTTGATGCCAGAATTTAAGAAAAATTACCTCATTTATTTAAATAAATCTTGTCACACTGAGTCAGTTAAAAGCACAGCACAGTATTCTGTTCTGGGCATGCCATTACACCATTTATCTCAGTGCTTCATCAAATTGTTAATTGTAGTCAGAGCATGGGGGTTTTTTTTCCTCCCATTGCTCAGGGAAAGTAAATACTCTGCAGCAGGGATGGTCTCACTTGGGGTCTCTAGTATCTGTGCATCAGTGGTACCTTAACTTTTGACAAAAAAATTGTAAAAAATATCAAGTTACTTGATCAGAGACCTGACATGGGCTTAACCTGTTTCAAGTCTCCTTTTCACAGGCTTATCTTGCAAAGTGAGCTGTGTTATCTTCCAGGGTCATGCAGGCAGCAATGCCTCAGCCAGGCCCTTCTCTCTGCACACCCCTTTGTGGGCTGGGAGATTGCCCCTGAGCTCATGAACTCAGAGCTAATTGTTCACTTGTCTGCATTACACAATCTTCTTCCTGCACTGCTGGTAAGTCTTTCTGAGGGATTTGAAGATGGAGAGGTAGGAAGGAAAAGTACCTTCCAACTTTAAAAAAAAACAATTTAACTTCTCCCCACTGAAAAAAAAACTCACCCCAGATTTTTATTCTTAGTAATCATTAGAACTGTAGATTTTAGGTCAGAAACTCCTTCAATTACGAAAATACCCCAACCAAATATACCCAAAAATCCTATGAAAAACTTAGCTCCATACTGAACCTACTACATACAAATGTATAGCAAAACTGCCCATCTGGACAGCATTTCTTCCATTTCCTTTTACCTTAGGTTTTGTTGGTGTATTTGCTCCCTGCAGTTGAAAATACCACACAATTCATCTGTTTCTAATTTTTTTGAAAGATTTCCCATTATCCCTCTCACTTGCTTCAACCATTTGGTTGAAATGAAACACCAACAGTTCATGGTTCTTTTACATACCATAGGTATGATTAATTGAATTGCAAGGAATGGGAGAAAAACATCACAAGAAGGCAGAAAGTCATGGCATCCTTCCACGTGAAATTTCTGTTGCAGACATAGCAGGCAGGTTCACTGAATGAGATTTAAGTTCCTCAGCTGCAAACTTACTCTTAAAGACAGACAGTAAGTGAGAAACTCCATTATGGTGTAATGCTGCAGAAAAGTTGCGTTTAACAAACTTTTTCAGTTTGCCTAAAAAGTCTTGAACACCATTAAGACAGATTTGGCACAGAAAAGACTAAATAGAAAGAAAGTTAAGCCACAAAGTGTTCAAAACACAGCTTGTGTGGGAAAACTTTAGTATTTTTTTAATGCAAAGCTCATACTTCACTGTCTTGTCATTTAATCAATATGAGAATAAAAATGATGCAACTCATCACTATAGGTTCTTCCAGCTATTGTTCTCAGAAATAAACCAGTAACTAAGTAGCTTCTTCAGATAACCAACATTAAGTAGGAATAGAAATGTCACTGACCATGGGATTAGCTGGCTAAGCCTAGTGCAGCAGCAATGACCTGGGACAGGGGAACAGCCAAAGCTCTGAACACAACTAACATTCCAAGCCTTGTAAAATGTACTGCTTACTAAAAGAAAGGATGAAACAGGGAACTTTTTACTGGAAAGCAAGTTAAGACTGTAAACTGATCTACGACCAAGAGTAAAATCATAATGTGAAGTAAAAAGCAGAAGAGAGATAAATGGGGAAAAAAAAAAACCAAAACAAAACACCAGCTGCATGCAGACCAATTTAGGAGTTCAACTGGACCATGTGAACATACTTATTTTTAATTCTTTGTTCAAAAGATTCTTCCAGCATCTGAAAAGCTACACTGAAATGAGAATGAAGACCCACCTTCACAACACTCTCCTGGCTGTTCATTATCCTTTATCTCATACAGCTCTGAGTTCTCTTCAGTATTCCAGCATTTCATCTAGTTCCCAAGACAAGCATTCCTGTCTCCATCTTCGACTTTTAGTTTTCAAAAAAATCATCAATACTCACTAGCAACCCAAAGAGCAGATAATGATAGCTATTTATTAACATTTAAAATAAGCATAAATTTCAGTGACTAAAAAATTCTCTGAATTATTCTGCATGTGGTATTCTTGAAATTAAAGAAGATCGATACAACTGAAAGACCACGCATTATCATCAAATATGAAGTTGAATGGAATACAGATCAAGTTAATAGCAATTACATTACATTAACTTGAAGAAATCAAATACAGTTTTACACATTTTCTGATAAAGCACCACACTCACAAGACCCAGTGAAGCATCTCATGAGAACTGAGCTGCAAATCAGTTAAGCAGCTGAAAACAAACAGGCAGTCAATTTAAGTTAAAAGAATTATGCTAATAATTTAGTAGCCATGTTTTCCAGGTAACTATCAGAAGAGGGACAGATTTAACATCCAATGTACTCCAGTCACACATCACAAACATCTGAATTTTAACCAATTTAACAATTCTTTATTTCTGCAAGAAGAGAACCCCGTCCTCTAACCATCTATTTCTCAAAGCTGCTAATCCGAACTGATGCAAATCCCGTTAGGATTCTTGGGTAACACTGAACAGCAGCTGCATCTATTAATGCTTGCAAAAAAAAAAAAAAAAAAAAAAAAAAAAAAAACAAAAATTTTTTTTAAAAAAAAAAA